>CAUYTI010142720.1:0-16642 GCA_963575145.1 Galago senegalensis | reverse complement strand
GCCAGGCATTGTGGTGGGCGCCTGTAGTCCCAGCTGCTTGGGAGGCTGAGGCAGGAGACTCGCTTGAGCCCAGGAGTTGGAGCTTGCTGTGAGCGTGATGCCATGGCACTCTACCCAGGGGGATAGCTTGAGGCTCTGTCTCAAAAAAAAAAAAAAAAATACCATCACTGCAAACATGTGTTACTATTTGCAAATGTTCTAATCAAACAACCAAGCTACATCAGCTACATTTATAATAATGAAGCTAAATTCATGGTCGTTAAATAGCCAGAATGGTAGCCAAAAAAAAAAAAAGAAAAATCACGATCATTTCAAGAAAACATTGATGATAAAGTGCTAACAGAAAAGTATGGGAATTCCAACCATTATCACATACATATGCAACATAAGCTCTGTAACATATGTGTACGCAGGATGGAGATCAGACTTGTCGGTAGACTACTGAATTAGGTTCTTCGTCACCTCCAACAGCTCATTGATTTTAGTTTATAAACAGCTGAGTTTAACAGCCTTCGGCTTGCTTTCTAGGTTACTAGTGAGTTCTCTTAGCCCTACACAAGATGAATGTCAGTTGACCTGAAGCACAAAAGAAATACCTGGCACGTGTATATCAGTTTGGGGCTTAAGAGGACCCGACAAGGGACTCCATTTTGAAAATCATGGTACTAACCTAGAGTATGCAGTGTTCCTTGAGCCCGTCTGCTGCTCTGTTCCCCCTTTACTGACGTTTCTGCCCCACACCCTGTGCCTAAGCTCCGCTTTCCTAATCTTATTATTTTGTCCTCTCATTGTCCTTCTGTCTCTCTCAACCCAGAATTTGAGGCCCCTCCAACCCTTCACCTTTATCCAAATGTGCTATTCCATACCCTTCTTCTTTAATTACCTGGGAAGTATTCCTCTCAGCCTCATCAGCCAGGCCTATTCACCCAGAAGCCTCTGCTGGTCACAGCTCTCTGGGGAGACTGCTGCCACCCCCTCTACCCCCGAAGCACAAACTCCTAATTCCCTACGATGCGCAAACCTAAGGCAAGATTGTTCTGGATTCATCCCAAAACTTTTCACTTTTGGCACAGTCTTGCAAAACCTCGTTTTTATTTCTCTAACTATGAAATAGACTCTAAAAATCCAGCAATGAAATGGAGAGTTTGTTATTTCATAACACACAGGAGCCATGTGTTACCTTTCTGTAAAAAAGGACTCACTTATCATCCAAACACTGCAGAACAAAAGCTGCCAAAACACTGATTTAAGAGAAAAAAAAAGCCATAGCACACCCTTCCATCAAGGAAATGTAATTGCCAACTCATATGCTCTCTTATTATTTTAAGCTGTGAGTAACCATGGTACATGAGCTTCTGAGGCTCAGAACAGCAACCAAGCTTTTCTAAATTCATTCACTAAACAATTATTATTTATTAAATACCTATTATGTGCCATCAAAGTTGTAGTCACTGGAGATTCATTAGTAAACAAAAGGACAAAATCCCTGTAGGATAGAGAAAGGTAAGGAAGGCAGAGATTTGGCCTTCAGACAAAAATCCACTAAGGAAAAACATCAACTGTAAATTTTTCTCTGGGTTTAGTCCCATGGCTTTCAGTAATCTGTTTCCTGCTCTTGAACCCTGACCCTGGCCAGTGACCCCTTTCTCTGTTGGCCATAAGTCATCCTCTATGTTCAAGTTACTTTCAGTAACTTCATGAAACACATAATGACAACAATTACAATCCCAAGAACAATGCCCCATCAAGACAAATAATAATAGCAACAACTAACACTTATTGAGTACTTATTATACTTCAAACATGTAATCTTCACAATAATTCTAAGAGTTCAGAGTCTCAGAGGAAACTGAGAAAGGAAACATATAAGAAAAAAACATACATTATTATTATTTTCCCTACCTTACACATAAGAAAAGACCAGGACTTAAAGGTTGTTAGATTTGGCCATCATTCCAAACCAGCAAGGCAGTCCTTGATCTGCTGAATCAAGCACCAACCTAGCTGTGATGGTAGGGTTCTGAGGACTGGGGTTGACTCCAGCTCCAAAGACCTCATCTTTATCATGGGCGCTTTGTGCTAATACCCTACGCTTCTTCTCTCTGCAGCCAGCTGTCAGTAAGTGCCTTTTCTGCTGATTACATCAACAGACAATAAATATTGAATGTATGTGTAGACTATTTACTATTCTAATCAAATAGCGCATTCCATAAAGTTAATTTGGTACCTATTTAAAGAAACACATAATTGCTATTGAATTGCATGGCAATGTAGATAAAGCTGTTCCAATAAATTCCATCATCAGCCCCCAAATAATTGTCTTGCGTTTTTCTTCTTCTTTTTTTTAACTTTGCAAGATCTATCATTTCTTACTTTAATGTGCTGTTTCTTCTCTCTCTCTCTCTCTTTTTTTTTTTGCCCACACTACTTCTGTTTCTTCAGAACACATTCAGGTGAAATGAAATAGGATGAGCCTAGACTGTGTTCCCTAATAGCCTACATCCCACATTCCTCATGATGAGATCTTTCTGGGTGACTCATGGCATACCTCACCTTCTCTCCTGAGCCTTGTCTCTCCCTGATGCCCTAGAGGCTGAAGGATTGATAGATAGCAAAGTAAGTCAGACAAAACTGACCTTGAAAGGGTTACTGCTGCATACAGTGCTACAGACAGTATGACCGTGATCCGCACCACACCACAGATGATGCAAAGTCGAGCTAAAAATGGACTCTACATTTCCTGCATTTGTGATATGGGAGTCTTAGAGCAGAAGATTAAACCATTTAGGACTAAGAAAAAGTGAAAGCTTTTCCAGTTAAACATGGCAAATCAATCAGCTTTTTAATATTTCTTCTCCTCAACCCATTTTTTTTGAGACAGAATCTCACTTTGTCACCCTCTGTAGAGTGCTGTTACATCACAGCTCACAGCAACCTCAGACTCTTGGGCTCAGGTGATTCTCTTGCCTTAGCCTCCCAAGTAGCTGGAACTACAGGCACCTGCCACAATGCCCAGCTATTTTATTTTTTGGTTGTAGTTGTCGTTGTTGTTTGGCAGGCCTGGGCTGGATTCAAACCTGCCAGCTCTGGTGTATGTGGCTCGTGCCCTTGCTGCTGAGCTACAGGTGCCAAGCCTCCTCAACCCATTTTTAACTGAAGCAAATAAATGAAGAAAGCCATAAATTCACAAAGGCAAAGAATATAAGGGGCGGCAATTGTTGATGAGCAACAACAATGATCTTTTGGAGGTTGGAAAGCAAATAGAAGAAAAGCAGTGGGCTGGGAAGCTGCCACCTAAGCACCAATGTGTAGGGATACCAGCAGGAAACTGAGCCAGTCTCCCCTCCCAGAGGCCCAAAGAGGCTCCAAGTATGGTGTCTCCAAGAACTCTTAAGGCAGGGAAAAAGTGTGTTTGATTAAAATCAGGGGAGTTGGTTGCTCATTTGTACACTGAGCTGGTAAACCTTCCCTAGGCTCCTCTCTCTTCCCCATGAACACAGATAACTACCCCTCCTCTCCATTACACAGAGACCAAGGTCTCTGAAAAAAATGGAGAGGAAGTATAATAGTTCTATCACAGAGAACTCTGGGTATCGCAAGCAGCAATGGTGGTGAGCACAGCTGAAGACAGAGGAGGGAATATAGTTTGCTGATTGAACAGTAGGACTCCAGTTTCTTCCCCTATCTGCTTCCAGAGATGCCAACACCCACGAGGTACCAAGCAGAAAATAGGAAATCTCAGAAGAAATGGAAAGGCTTCAGATAGAAGGAAAAAACCCTACAATTTGAATGTTTGGAATTTTGACAATGAAAAGCTTGCTTACTGTCTGATGCCTGTATAGCAAAACTCATTAGTACATGTTAGAGAAACTGCCCACCAATACAGAGCCTCTGATCCGTTTTCTAGTAACTCACTGTTAAATATGAACAGAGAGCCAAAGACCTTTAGATACTTGAGTAAATATTGCATCATAAACACACACATAAAGAAACAAACAACTTGAAGAAAGGACCCCCTTTGAAAGAGACAATATGGGAAGCAGAAGAAAAACATCAATGAAATTATAATTAATACCCTCATAGAGATGAGACAAATATTGTACACATGATATAGGAACAAGACATATAATAAAGTTATGAAAATTAAAATATGAAAACAGATCTTTAACAATAATATCAAGTATATCTATCAGAGAATATAAGGAGACAAAAAAGGAAAAAATTAAAGTATCAAAATTCTAACAGGAGTACAAGGAAAAGAAAAAAACAAAAAAAAATGAGAGAAATAAATTATCGAAGAAATTACACAAGAAAAACATTTCTAAACTACAGAACATAAGTTTCCAGATTGAATGAGTCAGTCCAATGCCCAAAATAAAGGATAAAAAATGATCCATACCCAGGTACAATCTGGTAAACTTTCGAACACTAATGATAGAAAGATTCTAAAAGTTTCCACAATCTTTCAAAAGTTACATAACAATGATAAAAAAATTAGAATATTATCTGACTTCTCGACAACAGCACTGGAAGCTGGCTAGTGATTAATCTACTGATGCTACTTTTTCCTCCTAAATTCTTCTCTTTCTCTATCTCTCCCTCTTTGTCCAAGGAGTCATGTTACCCCAAGAATTGTTGGCAGCTATTTTTTGACCAGGAAGAAAGCCAGACTTAGAAAGAACTAAATTAAACTTATTGCAGAAGACAAAATGAAGAAAACAATCAGGGTCTTGGTGACATCACTGATTTGCTTGATCAAACCGTCCCCAAAGCTCTCCTTCCCTCTCAACACTCCATCCCACCTGCCAGATAGTTGTTCTGTGGTCCTGTATGACCTAGCCTCAGACACCAGTGGGACCATCCCCCTGTGTTCTATTTGTTGAAGCTGTCACAAACCTGCCTAGATTCAAGCGGAAGACGTACAGAGCTATCACAGGCTCCGAGAAATCAAGCAAGCAAGTAGTAGATTGCAAGGCTCAAATGCAGACTTTTCTGGTCTAGGGAATGTGCTTATTGCACCAAAAAAATCTCTTCTTAACTTGTGGGCAGAGCACCCTCAAGGAGCCATAGAGTTATTTCAAGGGATCCAGGAAACCATATGTGTGCCCAGCATTTCTTGTAGAATAATATGCTTTGAATACATAACGAAATGTATTGTTAGTTTTAAAGGGTAGATACTGCTTTTATTGATTACTCACATGGAAACACATGTAAAATCTTTGCTGAAGTTAAAACAGCTTTGAGTGTTTTGTATCTTTAGTATTATGTATTGTAGTGTATATTTGCTTAATCCTGGATGCTGCGAGTACAACTAACACAGAAGGATAATTTCTTTTTTTTGTACAAAAAGAGTGAGCATTTCTTCCAAATGGAAAGTTACTGTCTTCATGTCCTATTATAAATCACAGAGCGTCTCTGAGGAAAGCCTTGTCAGAGTGCAGTCACCCTGCCTGCCAGCCCCACGGGACTGCTGTGGCAGCTCAGCTCACAGGCTGTGTTGCCGCAGCTCCAGCAGCCACGTTTTGTGCCATCTGTCCACTCCCCACCCTCCCTCCACAGCCATAACTCATAAGGCAGCTGACCCAATCGGTCCTTGGGCTGGCCAATGACATCTGTGGCCAATGACCTCTGTGTCCTGACATAAAAAGTTGTCAGCTGGGGACAAACTGAGCGTCTCAGACTCTTACCATCAGGCATTTGAATTCTGACCTCATACAGCCTGAGACAGCTAATGGCAGGAACTGACACCAATAAATCAAAGTAATGAGGGGACCAACTAAAGCTTAAGTAGAGGCTATGAAATGATAGAGGATGAGGATGCTAACTAGAAGCATGCAGAGAAGCAAAAAGGAGGAGTTTGGTCTATGAAAATAGTGGCACAGTCTAACTGGGAAGCCCCAGTGCAGAAAAGCGCAGTTCTTGACCAGAGCTGCCATCAGGGCACACCTGCGCGTGCTGCCTCCTGGATGTGCTGAGCCCCACGCACATCTCCTGAGCCAGAACCTCCAGATGTTGAAAGAGTATGCAGGAAGGTTTGAAGAGCTTTGTATGAGGATGTTGAAAGAGCCGGAAAAGCCATTCAGATACTCTGGTTATGAGCCCCTAATCTCCACAGGTCTTACCAAGGCTCATTTCTTTACCTCTGTTGGCTTTCAGTGAGATCCTGTGTCTTCCTAATTGTCTCATATACATTCCGACAGTTAACTTCCTTTTTCTTCTTCTACTTCTCTTTTAGAGCCATTTAAAATATATTTTGTCATTGCTAACTGTAGACATCCACAGTTTTCTTCTACCACATAGTCTGTTCCTTTGATGAAGTTGGCAACATCTGCTAGGATCCACAGAATGCAGCCAAAAAAACCCAAAAACCCATACTGGGTATTCTCAAGGTGTGAGAAATGTGGGCCCCTGTCAGTGTAGGCCCCTGAGCTCTCTGCAGCACTGTAGCCAAAACCAGGGTTTTCTTTCTGGAATCTCTCTAACATAAGCTTCCTCTGCATTTGGTCTTATACCCAATGATCAGGTGCACACTCACAGTCTAGAAGAACTCCAACAGTTTGCTACATCTCTCTTTGTATTTATGAGAATACAAACCATTTTCTATCCTCCAAAGTCCATGCTCCCTTGTCAGCTATTAAAAAATTTAAAAATTTGCCCTTGAGGATCTCATGGCCATCAATGGCCAGCATCACAGTGCCTATTCTGCAGGCCACACTGGATATCCTGGGTGTGAGTGCCTGGCAGCACTTGAACTTCAATGAACACCTCCTCCAATGTCTGGTACCACTGGCCCCACATAGAACCACCCACTCTGTTCCTCAAATGGGGCCTACATGGTCCAGTAACCTTCTGGCCACAGCCTCACTGAGCAAGGCAACCCCCTTTTTCTAGTGGCTAAGTGGATCTATTCCTTCTAGCTTGAAGTGTCTAATTAAAACATTCATTAAAAGGATTACAGAAAAAGGAATGGAACATTTTGTTGAGGCTGCTTAGAGATATAAACTATAGGTTTTCAGATAAAGTCATTTTCCAGAAAAGTATGGTTCTTTCTGATTCCTCATCATAAAAGGGTCTTGAAGAGCTTTCGTTGCAGAGTTATTTTATAACTTTTTTTAAAGGAAGAGGAAATCCCAAGATTATTTGCCTATAAACAAATGAAAGGTACATGCATTTCTCTCGATTTTTCCTAGATATAAAAATGAGGCTATAAATTAGTAAGTCCAATACTGACGCCACCCGGAGAAGCCAGCTTGTTCCTTTGCCATCACGTTTGTCCTGTCTCTGTCCGTTCATAGGCCTTTTTATCCTTATCGTCTGGAACTGCAGAAAGCAGCTCAGAACCAGAAAATCAGAGATGTTAGTGTTCAACTAACATCACATCAACCTTTTTGTAACTAATTTTAAATTACAACTCACAGACACTAAGGGGTCCTTGGATTTTCTATGATAGGACTTGAGGCAATGTAAGTATGCCAATGTGGTAACTTTCATCATTTTTTAATTAGCAGTCACTCACTGTGAAGATGATAGGCTATAATTATAGATTGTCTTATACAATCTCAATATACAAAATAGCACTGTGACACAACTTAAAAATTTAACTTACTACTAACAACAGTGCTTACCAAATTATTTTATGAAAGTTTTTTACAATCTTTGGTAATCCACCATTATTAAGACATACACCTAGAATTATTTCTTCTATTGTAAGAGTTCAAAATAATGTCCCAAGCTTCTTTTCCAGCCTCAGATCTTCCTCGTCCTCTTTCCTGCCTTACCTAAAGTCACTTGCCTGTCTGTGCCTCTGTAGGTAGTAGCCACTCCATCCCGAAGCCCTTCCCTATTATTCTACTGCTTTAAGGCCCAAACAAACTTTACTTTATCTATGAAAGTCCCATGGTTCCTCCAATAACAAGTCACCATTCTTTGCACCTGTTTCCCTATATCATTTACCAAAAATTTCTTCTATAATATTTAGTATATATTGTACAAATTCGGGTTTTTTGAAGACTGGAATACAATTTTATTCTCATTTTACTTTGCTTTAGTATTTCCTACTGCTTAGTATGCAGTAGGTATTGTGTATTTTTGTTGTATGAATGAGGGAACGTTTTTGTATAGCTGTTCATAATCTCTGATTCTCGCCTGGCTATACACTGAGGTAATTATCTGGATAGTAGTGTATGGCTAAAAAAGATTATTTTGACTGTGAATCTGGCTCAAAAAAAAAAAGCAGATCTATAATTTTAAATTTTAAGACCATGATCCAAATAAGAGAACTATCCATATACATGTATGAAGTTGTTACAAAAGAATGGACCATCCTGAATCTAAAGGAAAATATATATAATTGTATTATGGGCTCTGCACCCATAGCTCAGTAGTTAGGGCACCAGCTACATGCACTAGGACTGATGGGTTTGAACCCAGCCTTGGCCTGCTAGACAACAATGACAACAACAACAACAACAAAATAGCCAGCTGTTGTGGCTGGTGCCTATAGTCCTAACTAGTTGGGAGGCTGAGGCAAGAGAATCACTTAAGCCCAAGACTTTGAGGTTGCTGTGAGCTATGATGCCATAGCACTCTACCAAGGGTGACATAGTGAGACTCTGTCTCAAAACAAAACAAAACTGTATTATGGATGTCAGTGACAGCTAGAAATGCTAATCTATCAATTTTCTTCAAATAACCAAACAATCACAGAATATACCTTTTCTGGAAGATATTTATTACATGTTAAATTATAAAGGGTTTGAAACTTTGAAACTCCATCTGATGTTCTCCAAGAAAACATTAAACAAATAGTAGGTCAGGTATCATGGCTCACACCTGTAATCTCAGCACTCTGAGAGGCCAAGGTGGATGGATCACCTGAGCTCAGGAGTTATAGACCAGCCTGAGCAAGATTGAGACCCCAGCTCTACTAAAAATAGAAAAATCAGAGCTAATATGCAATGACAGAGAATTCCAACATTGTTTAAGCCCCCAAAGCTAGCCATCCTCAAAATCTATCCCATCCCTAGGCTTGTCAGGTAGGTGAGTCAAATTTAAAAATCCTGACTCTGCCACTATCTACCTGGGTGAACTTGAACAAGCTACTTAACTTTCCTATGCCTCAATTTCTTCACCTATAAAACAGGAGAAAATACCAGTACCTATCTCACAGGGTTAGATGAGAATTAGCATTGCAAGTGCTCAATAAATGTTAGCAGTGACCATTAAGTGGTTGTTTGATCTAGTTTGAACTGGGGTCCAGTCACTTAAGATGGAAGGAGTACTGAGAACGGGTTTCAAATTCTTTAAAAATGTGCTTGGAGCTCTTCCTCTATCTTTCATTATCATCACCCTATGAGATTATGGAGCAATGGTCTAGCTGACTTGTCTGATCACTTCTTTACTCCACAATCCACCGAAATCACAGGGCCAAAGTGAGCTCTGATTTCTATTCAGTCTCCTCCTCCGGGCTTCTGGATTCTACCTTAATTGTCCAATAAGAATCACCTCCCAGAGGCGGGTGGGTCGCTTGAGCTCAGGAGTTCAAGACCAGCTGAGACCCTGTTTCTATTTAAAAAAAAAACAAGACCAAAATCACCTCTTTCCCTAGCTTTCCGGTCAGAGTGACATCCGACCCTTCAAAAGCTCAGGCCTTGCTGATTCATGTCCCTTTGTCTTCCTTCGGTCAGCCTCCTCATTCTTCCCATCTTTTTCCCTCCAGATAATCAGTTCCAATCAATCCTCAATGCAAGTTCTGCCTCTTCTACGATACCTTCCCTGACCATCAAGGCTTTCACTGATTTTACCCTCCTTGATACTCTGAATCATTTTAAAATCTATAAGACAGGCTGCAACATGCAATCATACATAATCAATATTGCTTCCAGTGGGTATAATCCAATACGAGGGTGAAGCTTTTAGGTTACATTTTTGGAGGCAAGTTTGCTAACTCAGCAGTAAGCACATATTCAACAACAAAATAAGTACTTGTTGTAGGGTCCAACCATGACCATGACACTAACCATTCCTTTTTTAATGCTATACTTTTAAGAGAATTATTTTTTCATACTAAAATAAACTTTACTGCAGCTACCTAATCTTGATGCAAAACTCAATTCTGAGAGACACAAAAATACTTAATTGACAAAATAAGGCAATAAAGCAATTGTAAGACCATTACATGTCTTTATTACATGAACTTTATAGTATTTTTCATGGGGGTTGGTCTTCAGTTTGCTTCTTGCTTTCGCAGAATGTCAATTATCTGTAGAAATTACCTAAGAGTGACCTAGGGAACAAATACTCCCCTATTCCTGCCAAACAAAAGATCATCGCCTTCATTTCCCAGCCAGATTCCTAAGAAAAATAATATGATTTATTTGTTTTGCAGTGAAATACATAAATTCTTTCAAGGTATAAAAAAGGACAAACTTTTAAAATATGAGTCTCCTTTTGTTTACAAAGTTCTATAAAAATACATTAAGCATGTGCAAACATTTGTTGTTTGACTACATATTCCAGTTTACCAAAAACCAAAAAAAAAAAAAAACCCAGCAATTCAGAAAGATACGTGCACCACATTAATCTTGCAGCAATATAATGTCAACATCATCGTGAACACCTTGCAAAAGTAGCTCTCCCGGGTACGTAACAATCTTCCTTCGTTTTGCCGCTTTGAGGGTTCCTACCAACGCTTCAAAGAGGTTGGCACATTTGTCATCTCGGAAGAGGACCCCAAATTTCACACTCAGTTTTCCATCAGCATCTAATTGGAAAAAAATATAATGTTAGCAAATGCAAAGTCTGATTCTTGCCATCATGTATGGCAAATTTATGAAATCTTTAAGAAACATCTATCTCTGGGCTTACCAAGATTATAATTTCACCCTTCACAGGCATAAATTCAATGTTTCCTCTTCCCAAAAAGATCCAAAGAGTGATGGAATCAATATAGTGTGTTACAGATCTCTTAGTTCTAGTATTACATAGACAAAAACTAACAGAGAACCAAAAAACATTTACAAAAAGGGAATGTGCTACAGTGCTAATATTGTAGATGAACTTTTCTCTCCCAATTTCAATTTTTTTTTTTTGAGACAGAGCCTCAAGCTGTCACCCTGGGTAGAGTGCTGTGGCATCACAGCTCACAGCAACCTCCAACTCCTGGGCTTAAGCGATTCTCTTGTCTCTGCCTCCCAAGTAGCTGGGACTACAGGCATCCACTACAACGCCTGGCTATTTTTTGGTTGTAGTTGTCATTGTTGTTTGGCAGGCCCAGGCTGGATTTGAACCTGCCAGCTCTGGTGTATGTGGCTGGTACCTTAGCCGCTTAAGCTACAGGCACCAAGCCCCAATTTCAAATTTTTAACTGTTATATTATTTGTCAATTCAATAAAGACAACAAATAAAAGAGAAATCCAGGATCAAAAGCAGTATTCCTTGAAGTGTGAACATACTCAGAATCCCCTGGGTGGGACTGAGTGCCTTAAAAATGCATATTCCAGCCAGGTGCAGTGGCTCACAGCTATAATCCCAGCCCCTTGGGAGGCCAAACCAGGAGAATCCCTTGAGGCCAGAAGTTTGAAAATAACCTAGGAAACATAGCAAGATCCCATCTCTACAAAACATTTTTTTAAAATAGCCGGGCATGATGGTATGTGCTTATAGTCCTAGATACTTGGGAGGCCGAGGCAGGAAGATTGCTGGAGCCTTGCAGTTTGAGGCTACAGTGAGCTGTGTTTGTGCCACTGTACTCCAGCCTAGGTGACAAAGTGAGACATTATCTAAGAAAAAAAAGTGTATTCCTCAGCCATTCATCATGACCACTGAGTCTGAATTCCTTGTGGTAGGTCCAGAAATCTTATTTAACAGGAGGCCACAATTATCTTATTTGGAGGCCAGTTTTTAACATAAACATTAAAAATGAAGATAGGCTGGGTGCAGTGGCTCACACCTATAATCCTAGCACTCTGGGAGGCCAGGCTGAGGTAGGTGGATTGCTTGAGCTCAGGAGTTGGAGACCAGTCTGAGCAAGAGTGAGACCCCTTGCTGGGGGTGGTGGAGCATGCCAGTCATCAAGTGACTGAGGCAAGAGGATCGTTTGAGCCCAAGAGTTTGAGGTTGCTGTGAGCTATGATGATGCCATGGTGCTCTACCCAGGATGACAGAGTGAGACTCTTTCTTGAAAACAAAATTTTGTTTTGTTTTATTTTCTTGAGACAGAATCTCACTTTGTCACCGTGGGTAGAGTGCTGTGGTGTCATAGCCCACAGCAACCTCAAACTTTTGGGCTCAAGTGATCTTTTTGCCTCAGCCTCCCAAGTAGCTGGGGACTACAACTGCCTACCCCAGTGCCTGGCAAATTTTAGAGATGGAGTCTCTCTTGCTCAAGCTGGTCTCAAACTCTGAGCTCACTCAAACAATCCACCTGCCTTGGCCTCCCAGAGTGTTCAGATTACAGTCATGGGCCCAGCACACGCTGTCCACCTTAAAAAAATGTTTTTTCTTTTCTTTTTTTTTTGTTTTTTGAGACAGAGTTTCATTTTGTTGCCCTCAGTAGAGTACCATGGTGTCATAGCTCACAGCAATCTCAAACACTTGGGCTCAAGTGATTTTCTTGCCTCAGCCTCCCAAGTAGCTGGGACTACAGGTGCCCTCCCCAACACCTAGCTATTTTTAGAGACGAGGTCTTGCTCTGGCTCAGGCTGGTCTTGAACCTGTGAACTCAGGTAATCCACCTGTCTCAGCCTAAAAAAATTTTTTTCATTAAAAAAAAATAAAGGGGGTGGTACTCGTAGCTTAGTGGATAGGGCGCTGGCCACATACACCAAGGCTGGAGGGTTCAAACCCAGCCCGGGCTACTAAAACAACAATGACAACTGCAACAAAAAAATAGCTGGGCACTGTGGCAGGTGCCTGTAGTCCCAGCTAGTTGGGAGGCAGAGGCAAGAGAATTGCTTAAGCCCAAGAGTTTGAGGTTGCTGTGAGCTGTGACACCATGGTACCCTACCCAGGGCAACAGCTTGAGACTCTGTCTCAAAAATAAAATAAGATAAAATAAAATTAAAAAGTAAAGGGGAAGATGACATGGAGCTTTCTAAAAACCTAACAGTCTTCAATGAAAATCTCTGCAACCAACTGGTTGTCTGGCCTTGGGCAACTTGTTTAAAGTTCCCTGCACCTTGGTTTCCTCCTCCACAGTGCTGGATCTGAATAGCTCCCTGGCCATGCTTTTGGAAGACAGGATTTTAAAGCACGTAGCACAGGGCCCAGCACACGCCGTAGCTGGGGAAACACTGACTAGCGTGAGAAATTCACTCACCTGAAGTAAACTGTCTAAGATGCCACTGATTACAGACATAAGTGGAGCGGATGGGTATAAGGAAGTATAGCTTAGAGTTGCCTGACATCTCTGAGTTTCACTTACCTCATCCATCAAATCAGGGTAAAAATACCCCTCACAAGAGTGCTGCAAGAATTAATAGATATGGCCAGGTGTGGTGGCTCACGCCTGTAATCCTAGCACTCTGGGAGGCTGAGGCAGGTAGATTGCTTGAGCTCAGGAGTTCAAGACCAGCCTGAGCAAGAGCGAAACTGCACCTCTACTAAAAATGGAAAAACTAGCTGAGCATTGTGGTGGGAGCCTGTAGTCCCAGCTACTCAGAAGGTTGAGGCAGGAGGATCACTTGACCCCAAGAGTTTAAGATTGCTGGGCAGCGCCTGTGGCTCAAAGAGTAGGGTGCCAACCCCGGAGGTGGTGGGTTCAAGCCCAGCCCTGGCCAAAAACTACAAAAAAAAAAAAAGAGTTTGAGATTGTTGTGAACTACGATGATGACACAGCACTCTACCAGAGAATACTGAATGAGACTCTATTGCAGACAAAAAAAAAAAAAAAGAATTAATAGATATAGCAGATGTAAAGTCCTTTATAGAGTACCCAGCATGGACTAATTCTCAACTTAGTTTAAATTTTTGAAAAGTACCAGAAACAGAAACCTGGGTGAAAATCCTGGCAATAGCCTGACCCGGCTCCTCAGCCTGACAAATATCCAGGCTTCCACTGTCTCTACATCCTCTGCAGCTCCAGCCTCCCCTGTCCAATGACAATTCCTTGATTCAGGCCCTAATTCCTTCTCTCCCAGATCACTGCAAGCCAGTAACAGATAACTCCTTACCAGCCTCCTTTTCTCTATTTTTGCCCCCCGCTACATCCTTCACATAGGTGTGGAATAAAAAATGTGGAAGAAACTTTATTAGATACAAACCTCTAGATATTCTCCTGCTATAATCTTTCAATGGGTCCCTATCAGCCTCAAATTAAAGTGAAGTTCATGGCCTCTCCATCCTCTGGCCTCACATTTGTCACTTGCCTGGTCTTCTGCCATTGCTCCATGCACCTTTTGATCCGGTCATTGTGAGTCACTAACTGTGCCCAAGTGACAAGAGAGATCCTGCTTTTGTCATTTTGCCCCTGGTGAGCTATCTGCCCAGCATCCCAGACCTCTTCCCCTACTTAGATTCTTTTCCTTCAAGAATGGACTCAATGTCACTTTCCCTAAGAAATTCCCCACGGTTCCCTCAGTAGGGTTAATAGCTATTAATGCTTCTTATAACACTTCGTATCTATCAAAGCACTATCAATTACAGTAATAATAGCTATCATTTATTGAGTACTTGCTATGTTCCTAGAATTGTTCAATGTATTTTATAGTCATTAAAATTCATTCAATCCTCATTTCACAGAAGATACAACTGATTACAATAAGCACCATTATTTTATATTACAATTAAACTGCCAATTTAACTATAGCATACCATGTACTATAAGATGTGTCCTTATTTAAGAGATGTTTTGTTTCTGAGAGAAAGTCTCACTCTCGTCACCCTAACTGGAGTGTAGTGGTGGCATCGTAGCTCACTGTAACCTTAAATTCCTTGGCTTTAGTGATCCTACTGCTGCAGCCCGTGGAGTAGCTGGGACTACAGGCGGATGTGCCACACCCCACTAATTTTTCTATTTTCTGTAGAGACCAAGTCTCGCTCTTGCTAAGGCTGATCTTGAACTCTTGACCTCAAGCTATTCACCCACCTTGGCCTCACACAGTGCTAGGATTACACATGTGAGCCACCACAGCTGGGTCTATTCTAGAGATTTTAAAATGTGAAAAATATGGCTCTGAATCATTGAAGTAAAGAATTATTATTACCATACAAATAAAAAAGCCAAGACACAGAAAAGAGAAGCAATGTGCCCAAGGTCACAAAGCAAGTGTTTAGAGGAGGGAAGATTTAGTCCCAGGCCCATGCTCTTCATCACTTCCCAAGACATGCTTCCAGCCTATCTGTCTTTCAGCTTCCTAAAGAGGCCCTGAAATGGAATTTTGTTTAATTCTACATTTCCATCACTTGAGCTCAAAGAGGATACTCAAGAAATATTTTTAGTAAAAGAAATTCAATCTCCAGATCATCTTTCTCCATTTACTCTCTTGTCACTAGATGAAAAACGAGACTTTAAAGAACTTGACTTTAAAAGAAACGGAAAATTAAATTAATCATTTTCCAGCCTGAGCTCATACATCATATGGAGATTGGTCAAAATTACTCCAGATACAACTTAAATAATTCACCATAACATGTCAGAAGATAACAGAAGATATCTCTATACACACTTTCCAACTCTGTAAGTCTTTTATTAGGAACAAGAAGATCAAGGTGTCCTGACGAAGCTGCTTTTTAGAAGTATTTTCATTCTTTGAGTCTCACTTTGTCACCCTCAGTAAAATACTGTGGTGTCTTAGCTCACAGCAACCTCAAACTCTTGGGTTCATATGATCCTCTTGCCTCAACCTCCAAAGTAGCTGGGACTACAGGTGCCAACCATAACATTTTTTAGAGATGGGGTCTCACTCTTGTTCAGGCTAGTCCCAAATTCGTGAGTTCAGGCAATCCACCCGCCTTCCTCCCAAGTGCCTAGGATTACAGGGTGAGCCACCGCACCTGGCCAGTATTTTCATTCTTATAGAAGTTATGATAATTATCTTTTTTGTTTGTTTGTTTGAGACATAGTTTCACTCTGTTGTCCTGGACAGAGTGCTGTGGAATAATAGCTTACAGCACTCGGGGCTGAAGTGATCCTATAGTCCCCTGAGTAACTGGGACTATAGGCATGGGCCACCACTCCAGCTAGTTTTTCTATTTTTAGTAGAGATAAAGTCTCACTCTTGCTCAGACTGGTCTTGAATTCCACCCACCTTGGCCTCCCAGAGTACTAGGATTACAGGCGTGATTATAAGAGTGCACCACACCTGGCCTTATGATAATTATCTTAAGTTTTCTAATGTGTAAAACTGCTAATTTTGAAGTGGAATTTCAGTTTGCCATAGCAGAATAATGACATTCTTCTAGTGGTGTAAATGTTAGAATTTTAAAAAACTAATTGAATCTGACTAATAAACAGTAAGCCGACATGCATCAAGAAAATCCTACAAAATTTTGAAGCCATGCCTTTCTTTTTTTTTGAGACAGAGCCTCAAGCTGTCCCCCTGGGTAGAGTGCCGTGGCATTACAGCTCACAGCAACCTCCAACTCCTGGGTTCAAGCGAGTCTCTTGCCTCCGCCTCCCAAGTAGCTGGGACCACAGGCGCCC
>CAUYTI010142719.1:0-18358 GCA_963575145.1 Galago senegalensis | reverse complement strand
ATGCCTCCCTCATTAGATCTATCCTCTTAGCACAGGGCCTGATGTGAGGTGGCACCATGACTCTTAGCTGTTGTTGAACTTTATTTTCTTCATAGATTAAGGTTAACAGTTTTATCCTTATATATACTTTTTTTTTTTTTTCTTCCCTGAAATGAAAGATTTGTTCTGCTTTTCAATGAGGTAGAGAGACCTTATGTTTTCCTTTCTTTTTTATACTTTGGGACATGGCTGGTGGAGGGTGGAATCTTCTTAAGAATGTTTATTTCACTTTCCCCAGCTACCCTGCACTTCCTCCAGAGCCATTCAAACAACTTCCCAGCTGGCAGATGTGAGGTGGATAACCACATAGCTGTCCCAAACATCTTTGACAAGGAAGGGTCAGAGTGAGCAGGTTAACATTCAGGGTGGAGGGGGTTATTACATCCACCTCCTGTCTCTTTTTACCAGAGAGTCAGTCTTGAGCAGTGAGGTTGGGCCAGTCTTTATTTTGCCATCTTGATTCTCCTTTTGTGTCTTTTCTTACTGGACACTAAGGAGTGATATTTATTTAGAGACAGAGTCTCACTATGTCACCCTCTGTAGAGTACTATGGCATCACAGCTCACAGCAACCTCAAACTCTTGGGCTTAAGTGATTCTCTTGCCTCAGCCTCCCGAGTAGCTGGGACTATAGGCGCCTGCCACAATGCCTGGCTATTTTTTGGTTGCAGTTGTCATTGCAGGCCTGGGCCAGGCTCGAACCCACCAACCTCAGTGTATGTGGCCAGCACCCTACTCATTTAGCTATGGGTGCTGAGCCAAGGAATAAACTTTAAAAGTTTCATTAAGATATTTGTAAGAAGGGAACAAAAATGAATCAAAAATTTGCCTCAATGTCACGTGCTCAATAACATGCATGAATTAACTTCTGTAACTGATTTTGTTTCTTTTTTTGAGACACAGTTTCACTTTGTTGCTCTTGGGAGAGTGCCTTGGTGTCATAGCTCATAGCAACCTCAAACTCTTAGGCACAAGCTATCCTCTTGCCTCAGCCTCCCAAGTAGCTGGAACTACAGGTACCTGCCACATCACCCAGCTAAGTTTTTAGAGATGGGGTCTCACTTTTGCTCAGGCTGGTCTCAGGTCTCACTCCTGAGCTCAGGAGATCCACCTGCCTTGGCCTCCCAGAGTGCTGGAATTACAGGTGTGAGCCACCATGCCCGGCCTTTCTCTCTGATGGAGAGAGTTATCTTTCTAGCTCTTTGAAGTTCATCTTCTGTTTGCACTTTGATCTTGAGCATTTGGGGCTCAGTGGAGGCTGGCAGAATGAGGGGTCCCGAGTGCCAGGCTTTGTGTTGGAAACTTTCACAACTGCTGACTTCATTGGTTCACAGAATTTGCTGGCCTCCTCATAGCACATAACTTACCGAAAACATCTTTGGGTTCCACACTAGGGTTGCAATTCAGTTTTATATCTCCCAGGAAAATACATTCCAGACTTTTGGGGATTGTGATGAAAGTCTCATTGGAACAGTTAATCTCTTTAAGATGAGTAGTTATTGTATTGTTTTTATATATCATTCTCAAAGTAGACGGTAACTGGTGGTGGTGACAGGTGCAGTTTGCATGGTCAGGAATATTTGTGAGGCATTAGTTGAATATTTGTTCTGGACATGGTACTGTCCAAGGCCTCCTGAACGTAAAAAAGAAAAGATAACGTGGACACATAGGAAGTAGTTAATAAATGCTTACTTGCTGAGACATAAGTTTGTTTTTGACTTGATTGAGATATACTTTTAAGTAATGTGTTTTTAAAATTATAACAGTAATGTATATCCCTTGTGGATCATCCGGCGTATATAAAAATGCAAATGTTTAAACAATGAACTATTCATGGCGCACCTAGAATGTTCTAGACATAAGGGACACTAATACAGATATAGTCTGTTGGACTTTGCATTCCTATCGAGAAGATCTATAAGACAATTTTTTTTTAACCGAAGTGACATAAAAGAAAAGCAAAATAAAAATAAGAGGTTTAGATGGTAACAGTGAGATAACCCCATACCCCCCTCCAGTAACTACTGTCAATGTTTTGATGTGTTTCTGTTCAGGCATTTGTCCGTGCATTGTGAGTGAGTGGATCTACGCTAACATCTGGATTCCATTTGGTTTCACTTTATTTCAATTAATGATCCATGTTAGGTTGCCGAGCAAGGTGGACGTGTGAACGCCAGCTTGTGTGCTCCTGCTCTGCCTGATGAGAGGAGGCAAGATTTCCCGTGAGGTGCCTTTTCTCCCTCTTGACTTAGACCCTCATTCCTCAAGCCCACCATCCCAGAAAGAAGCCTGGCCTGGGCCCAGTGCACCTGGGCAGGCAACCTGGGCCACGGCAGGCTCAACCTGGGCCAACTGCACACACGTTCTTCCCTCCCCTCTTGATCTCCAGATTGTGATCCTGCCATGGCTGTTTGCAGCTGAAATAGCATGAAAAATGAGTTCCTTGTGGTGTTTTCAATGTAAATAGTGGAGATGCCACAGGAATTCAAGCTCTCAAGGGATGTGCTTTCTTACAGGGCTTCGTAAGTCCTGGGAAGACTCTTGAGTTCTGCCTCACCACCAGCCCTGCCCTCAGAGGAGGGAGGGCTGGCAGTGTTCAAGGCCTGGGAACGTCCCCTAAGGTGACAGCTCCGTCTGGTGCTGCCAGCATAGAGTTCATTGGGCCATGTGAGCCAAGAGAGCTCTAGAGCCCAGGTCTGCAGACTTTTTCTGTAAAGGCCCAGGTGGTAAATACTTTAGGCTTTTCAGACCATATGGTCTCTGTTGTATCTATTCAACTCTGCTGTCATAGCATGGAAGCAGCCGTATTCAGTATGTAAATGAATGAGTGTATCTGTGTTCCAATAAAACTTTATATGAACAGGCGGCATGCTAGATTTGTACCTCCTCCATGCCGTGATTTGCAGATCCCTGCTCCAAAGACTGAGTCAGAAGGCTTCTGGCATCCCACCAGGGTTCCCCTGCTCACCTGCAGGGACTGTAGGAGGTTAGTTACACTTCCTTTGTCTGTTAAATGAGGTTACTAAAAGCCGACCTTGTAGTTGTGAGTCTGAGTGAGACAATAGAAGGACTCTAGATGGTGTCCCCTATGAGTGGTAGCTGAATGATCCTTGCTGTATTCCATCTCTGTCTTCCCAGATGGCTCTGGATTCTGAAAAAGTCACTCTTGTCTGAGATGGCATTTTTCTCCCCCAAACTTTGGTTAATTCTCCCCTTGCAGAATGCAGACTTTCATGCCCATGTGTCTACATCTTGTTAAGCCTAAAGGACAATCTGTCCAGCAGATTTTTCCTGATCTGTCTCCTATGAGTCATATTACACTCATGTCCACAATTTTTCTCAACACTTTAAGTGCAGCTTTTGAATGATATTCATCCCTTTTTTATTCCAACTCATTCATTTATCCATCCATCACCATATGGGAAGTAGACAACCCATTGTCCCCACAGCTCAGTGCTGTATGTTTTAATTAGCCCTTTTATTAGACTATGGGCCTTTTGGGGCCAGGGATCCTGTTTTATTTCTCCTGAGTGCCTACCCCTGGGCTGGGCATTCTGTAAATGCTTGGTAAATTTTTTAATAATGAATGAAAGGAATCTAAATACTCTTTCCACAGTTTACTTCCCTCTGTGCCGATGTGTGCTCGTAGGTTAGTTCCAATAACCTTAATAATGATACGTGTGATGTTTGGTTTTCCATTCTTGACATGCATCACTTAGTAGAATGATCTCCAGTTCCATCCAGATTATTGGAAAGGGTATTGTTTCATCTTTTTTATGGCTGAGTAGTACTCCGTGGTATACATATACTATATTTTATTAATAAACTATTTGCATAATGGGCATTCCTAGAGCCGGGATTTACATATTGTAAAACAATCCATGTAACCTAAAACATTGGTTTCCCCCCTTAATAGTCTCAGATAAAAAAATACTCTTCCTGTTTCAACTTCCCAATCTTCACTGTTCTTAGCATAGAGCCTTGTATACAGTAGGCATCCAAAAATGTTTGTGGATTGAGTCTTGCCTCCATATCATTTCACTCCGCGGGTAAGGGTGTCTCTTTGCTTGAGGAATTTGATTGCCAAATACCTTGACCTTTCACCTTTTCCCTGATGAAAAGGCAGCATTTCTGAAGGCAGGGGGTGCTTTAAGGCCTGGAGGGGCAGGACCTGAAAGGGGGGGGTGAGTTTAGGGCACTGATGGTGCACATGAGAGTTTCCAGTTCCAGCTCTTTGTCCTCAACACCCGCCTGGGTGGCCTCTGAAACCAGACAGGGTGATTATCTCTCTAGCCCCTGCACTCTAAATTATTTACGTTTCCCAGACAAAATTCTAAGAGGGGAAATACAGCAGGATCCTGCCGCCTCCTACAATCAGAGTTGACCGTCCTGTTTCCCCCACAGCTTGATCCGAGACGCATTATGGAATTCAGAAAAGGACAGCAGGATTCTTAGGTTTGAATCCCAGCTCTGTGATTTTGAAAGGTTGCTTTAGCCAGAGAGGTATCAGTTTCCCTTTTTGTAATATACAGAGAGGTATCAGTTTCCCTTTTTATAATATGAGATAATAAAAGTACAGATCTTGTATAGGCCTGCTATATTAAAAAAGAAAAAGGTATATAATAAAAACAACCCAAATTAACACATGTAAACCACAGTGGCATGTGTTCAGTACATCAATAAACACGTGCCTTTTTCCTTCCCTCGATTTTCTTTATAAGGATTTAAGAGCTTGTTTATCTTGCTTCTAATACTTTGAGAGACACTAGCTTTGTAGCGGATTTAAACATTGAATGAACCTCTAATCCTGGGTTTCTCCACTTGGTCACTGCTGACAATTGGCACCAGGTACTTCTTTGTGGTTGAGGCCTGTCCTGGGGACTGTGGCCAGCAGCATCCCTGGCTTTGACATAGTAAATGCCAGTAGTACCACCTCCCACTCGTGACAGCCAACAATGTCTGCGTAGATTGCCAGAGATCCCCTGGGAAGCTGTGTGGAATTTCCACCTTAGTTCTGAAAGTAAACACTATGTCATGTCCTTAAAAAAAAAGAAAGAAATGAGGGGCGGTGCTTATGGCTTAAAGGAGTAGGCCCCGGCCCCATATACCTGAGGTGATGGGTTCAAGTCCAGCCCCAACCAAAAAAAAAAAAAAAAAAAAAAAAAAAAGATGTATGCTGTAAATGCATATAAATTTATTAATTAAAAAAGTTAAAACTTACACTCTGGATACTACTGCTACTTAATAATGGCTACTATGTCACTAGTGCTTTATAAGGAGGAAAAAATGATGGGTTAATGTCTAAAGAGCACTTAGAATCTTGAGATCTGCTTTCAACTTAGTGGGTCAAAGCTGGGGTGAAGCCCTGAATGGTTCCCTTTTAAGGAGTGTTACAAGGAATTCCGGTAACCAAAGTCTTAGGGTCTCTGCCCCATTGGCAAGGCCAGGAGCTTCAATGGAACTGAATTTCAACCCCTTTAACCCAAAGATCTATGGAATATGCAATCTTAAAAATGTGACACTCAGTTGCCTCTATAAAACAGGTTGAACTATATTTGCCTTTCTGGATAATTCTAAGGATAAAATACCCTTTTCTGAGCACTCACTACAGTGGTGAGTGCCTTTCATCAATAATTACAAAATCCATTTTTAGAAACTTCCAAAGAGAGAGAGTAACTTTACTTTTCATCACACCTCTCTGCTGTGAGGAATATTATGGTCATTTAATGGAAAGATTAGAGAAACTGAGCTTTATAAGTCACTTGTTCAAGGGGCACAGGCTGGGAGCAGGTGCCAGGTGAGGGCTCACTGCCGGCTTCCTGCTCTGCCGCAAGCATTTTCCCCACCCATCTATCTCTCCTCCCCCCTCCCCAGGCAAGTGCTGTGCTGGCTTCTCAGCTCTGGACACAACCCTTATTCAGTATTCAAGCCCAAGGTTCTGTAACACTGAGAAAAATGCAATCAGATTCCAATAAGAGGGTTTTATCTGGGCAACTGATGTTAACTTTCCAACACGGCAGGCAGGGAATGCGTTGGCTGGAATCTTTTGCCATTTCTAGAAACAAGGAAAGACAGATAGAAGGATCAGCGAGGGGAATGGAGCTGTGTGTCCTGTTCTGGGCATGGGGTCCAGATCCGTGTAATCATGGTATCATCATGTGTCTCACCTCCTACCAGGGTTCATTTTGACCTAACGCCAGCATGAGGGGCTTTTGCCATCGACATCAGTATCCTTTCAGCGTCCCCTTTGAACGTAGGAAATAACTGCTATGGAGACTGAAGGCCAAGGTCAGCCCCTGTCATGCGAACTCCACTCATGACCCGCCTTTTTTTTTTTTCTGGTCCAGTCTGCTAAAAGGGTTGAAGGGCTGATCACAATCATTCCTTGGGATCGTTCAGGAAGCAGAGGCAGAGGCAGAAATGAATTGATGGAAGTGGGTAGCACTTTTCCTTATATCATCGTCAGCTTTACTTGAAAACTCAGGAAATTGTGGGCATTATTTAACAAGTGCTGCTTCGACCGCCCACTTCCACAGACTCATTGTGAAAACAGCGTGTTGGTGAAAAGGGGTGATTACCTGCGTAATGCAAGGACATGTGACTTGGAGACCGTAAATGGGGTCTAAACGCTTACATAGACACGTGGTGTGGCATTTCTGTGAATGTTGGGGCTGCCTCGGACTCTCTGCCTCTCAGTAGATGGGGCTATCGGATGGCCACATAGCTGGTGGTGGTTACGTGGTTGTCTGATGATTGCGTGGTGGAAAAGATCATCAACCCATTTCACAGGCATGAGGAAATTAAGCCTTATAAGGCTGGAAATGTGTCCACGACTATACAGTTGGGGTTCACCCCTGGAGTCATCTGATCCTTAAAGCAATGTTCTTTCCATTTTATCATTAAATGGGCTCCTGGCTCTATGTAGAATTTCTTTTCTGCTTATTCACCACTCAGAGAACCAGTGGTATGTTGCATCTGGCTCTTTCTCAAAGGTGATTTGATGCTTTAGAGGGACCAGATGTTTCTGTAGGGTTTTCTGTGGGCCAAGCCAGCCGCTAGCAGACTGAGAGCAACTCAACGTGGGCTTTGTCCTTTTCTTGTCCCTTGACTTAGCTTAGGGTCACTGTTTAATGGACGGCTAATATGCTTTTCTGTGATGCTAGTTTTCACTTAAACTTCTTAGAGATAGTAAGTAGACAGGGTGGATCCTCTATCTAAACTAAAGATTAGGGCCCAGAAAATGCATTGACCTTTTCAGTAGCCAAAGAAGTTGTTTTCCTTCTAAAATGTATGTTCTTCTTTTTTGGAAACATCGTTACTTGTGTATTGTTCCAGGAGCTATGAATGGTGGCAGACACAATTGTCCTCATTCGGAAGACCCGGGGAATAGTAGCACAGAGGTGTGCTGTTTTTTCATGACTGTCCACAAGGTGGCAACCTCTCCAAGGAAACGGAAACAAAAACTCAGTTTTTAAGCAACTGTTATTATTTAAATGTTTACTGGGCAACTCCACTATGCTCGGCACTGTACTGAATACTTAAAAAGGTTTAGCCTCTGCCTTCAAGGAGCTTAACTAATATCGATCTCAAAAAGTCCCTTGAATTAGACCATTTCTCAGCCTCCTGGTTCAATCAACCTCTGTCGTCCCTAGATCCAAGTCCTTGAAAGAGAGAATAAGATTTAGGCAAGAGAGAAAATGGATTTCATGGAGTCCTACTATGTGCCAGGGACAGTGTCTACACATAGAATCTTCACTACAGGCCCGTGAAGAGGGGCGATGGTCTTCTATTTTACAGAAAGGGGAACTGAGCCGGCATTTTAATCTTGGAACTCCAAGACCAAAGAGCCAGTGAAGGGCAGAGGCAGACAGGAAGCCATATTTATCCACCACTACAGTCTTCCCACCTTCAACGTGTCTCACGGAGGGGAAATTGTGTGGGATACATCATTCCCAAGTTGTGGCCTAAGGAGAGAAATAGCTGTAACATCTTCAGGATTTGGGAGGGCATTTGTGAAGGAAGAGTCTTTGAGGCCTGCCTTGACCCTTGAAGGGTGATGTCAGTGGGGCAGCCTGTTTCCCCACAAACTTTCCTTTGAGAGAAGGAGTCACAGAAGCATCTCTTTTATGCCTCATCAACAGATTGGCTGCATTTTAGCATTAGGCATTCGGTTCTTTCTGTTTACTTTTATCACGCAGCCCAGGGACTATATATCCATACCTGTGCGCACACATACACAATATTTACATGCATGCATGTGTGTAGTTTTTAACTTCCCATGTAGTAAGTTAGATATTGTCCCCATTGGACTGTGAGTTCACTGATGCAAGGATCTTTAATGTGTTTGATAGGTAAGTCTGTTTGGGGCCTTTATATTATAACGGTTGGGTGTCTAGTGGGTGTCTAGTTTATGTTGGGTGTCTAGGGAAACAGAGCCAATGGGGAATCTATAGATGTAGGAATAAATAAGCTGAGAACCCCCCATGGACTTTTCAAAAGCCAGGGTGAAGCCCTCATGTTGGCCACCCCTGTACTCCGAATTGAGAAGAAAGGTGTCTGCGGGTGCTCAGTCAGGGAGATGTCTGCGTTATTCTCCCTGTGTGGGGAAATGAGCAGTGCAGGCAGCTGACACCATCAACCAGTAGCTTAGACTACAGAAGCTGAGATATCTGTCTGAGGAGATGAGACTTGCTCTCCCTCCACTCACTTCTCATTGTACCATTATGTGGCTGCTTCAGATGGTCCATTGTACTGTATCCTGGTTTACTCTCTATCAACTTTCCTGGGGGCTGTAATCCCCCCCCCCCATTCCTAACCTTGAGTTATAACTGCTAACTGCTGTACATCCTTGCATGTGTACTCTGTTATGTACCCAGTGAAAAGGCTCTGGGTAACAAGATGGGTGCTGCATTGTTCTCATGCTGCCACCAGGTGCGTGAAGCAGGGTATGCCCTTACAGGCTTCCAGTTTTATGCATGGTTTGGCATTAGTTTTGTCCTTTCCTCAGCGCTGTCTCCCTTGCTGGCCACTGTCTCAGGTTGGGGTCCACTGGACACCCAACATAAAGATATCTGGACAGATTTGTTATGAGGGATGGCTTACACAGTTATGGAGGCTGAGAAGTCCTAGGATGTTCCATCTGGAAGCTGCAGGCCTGGCTGTGGTTGCAGGTTCAGCCAGAGAACAAGAAGAGCTAGTAGTGTAAGTCCCAGAGCAAGTCTGAAGGCCCAAGAATCTGGAGCACCAGGGTCCGAGGGCAGAAGAAGACAGATGGCCCAGATGATGCAGAGAAAGCAAATTTACTTTCCTTCTGCCCTTTGTTCTGTTCAGACTCCTTGTATAAAACCCACACCCACTGGTGAAGGCAGTTCTCTTTTACTCAGTCTATAGAGTCAAATGCTAGTCTTCCAGAAAGGTCCTCATAGGCACCCAGAAATAATGTTTTGCCCACTATCTGGGCATTCCTTAGCCTAGTCAAGTTCACGTATCTCCTTGCCTTGCCTTCACTTTTGGAAATGCTGCTGCCTGGGTGAGTGGAAAATTAGAGCTGATGACATTAAGATGACCCCCAGCAGTAGACCCTGGGATGAGCCGCCTCATGCAAGAAAAGGCTCCCAGGGAAGAACAGAAAACAGTCAAGGGAGCCAGGGGAAGGTGCCAAGGAGATGGAAAATTTGGACAGAGTCCTACAGAGGGGAGCTTCAGTCTGATCCCCTCAGGGAAGCTTTGGAGGGGGAGTTACACTCCAGAATCTGGGGCAAGGGAGACAAGGGTTTTCTGCTCTACACCTTTCAAACATTTGCACAGTGCCAGGAGGAGGGCGATAGAGACATAAATTACAAGGATGTTACGGTTTCCCAGGCCTGTGAGCAGAGCCAGCTTCTCTCGTGCTCCTGTTTCTGGCTGTTAGGATAAATTCGCATAGAAACTAGGGGAGCGTGCACATTGCACACAGTTATCCCAGGGAGTCCAGGTGGGGCATCGACTCTGCCCACTGTGCTTGTAGACTCTTGGTTCTGAGATTGTCATCTTGATGGATTTAAATCATGATGGAGGCCTGCGATTTGTAGTAGTTTACGGCTTCACCAGCTACTGGTGCATAACTTAGCAAGTTGGTAGCTTATACACATACCTGAAAATAAGGAATTCTAATCCATTCCATTTCTGACATGCACTGATTTGCTAAAGATTCACAATCCTGGTAGAGGCTGTTCAATTTGCTGAAGGTGGCACACTTTCTCTCCCTCTGGCTCCAGCTGCCCTGCTGTAATAGGAGTTACCTGGACTTGCCATTGGAGCTTGCCTGCCACAGTGCTAGAGCCATGCAGATGAGAAGGGGGGTGGATAGGAGGCTGCCAGCAGTGATAAACTCCCACTAACATTCATGGGTGTGAAGCAGGTGACATACTCTGGCTTCTGGCACACTTTCAGCCAAGTCCAGACCCCACTGTGGGGTGGTGCAGGAGCCTGGGAGTCTGATCTGAGGTATTAGAGTTGGATGTCAGCTTTGAAAGTCACTAGTGGCCTCTGGGATTTGAAGCTTGAATCTCTACCTCTCAGAAACCTCTTTCGGTGAGCCATGGTTGGGGCTGAGCAGTAAATTTTGGGGGGACTTGACTAGCATCATAATGTTGAAAACCACACACCTCCACTGTTGAGAAAATGGTAGGTAAGACCATGAAGGAAGGGGGCTGTAAATAATGTTTTAGGAATTTTCAGAGGGAGAACATCTTATGTCAGCTGCTGCCAGCCATGTTGGGACCCCAAAGCATCCAGGAAGAGCAGCCGTTAGCGTGTGTACACGCCAAGTGAGGCAACCCTCCCAGTGTCCTGACTAGTTCTGCATTCCACAGGTCACCCCTGTGGGAAGCACTGGCCCTCCCCTAGGACAACACAGAGATGGTGAAGTCCTTGGGACAACCAGTAGAGCAGGATTCTGCTCTGTTCCCATTTTCCCTCAGCTGAAGGTTTGTACTTGGCTGAAATTGCTCCAAGCTGCATGGAAGCTCCCGGGCGCGATGACAGCTGTGCACATGTGTGGACAGTCGGTGAAGAAGCATGTGCAGGCACAGCCCAGTCTTCGCTTCTGAGCCTGTCTTGGACCGGCCCCTCAGCAGCTCCCACTCAGCTGTCTCAAAACGTGTGATTGCCCCCAATGTATACACCGACGCTGTAGTAGCCAAGGACGTGACCATAAACTTCACGGAATATTTTAACAGTCAAGTGTAGTGTGTCAAGTTGAGGTCTCCTGCAATTTTATTTTTCCTGATTTGGGAAAGACAGAGTCAGGATTCTGGCAACATTTGAGATTTTGAAGAATCATTAAAAGGGAGAAGGACTGACAGAGGCGAAGGGAATTAACAAGGGACTCGAAGCACTCAAGGACCAGTCACTGCGGACCAGTCACCCTCCGCTCCTAGACTTGCGGGAGAGTTGAGAGCTGGGGCCATAGCAGGGAGCATGCTTGGCATTGGTACCCTAGCGGTGCTTCTCTGAAGAAGTGATGCTAGAATGGAAACTTGTAGAGGGATGGGAGTGAACCGGACACACAGCAGGTGTGTGAGCATCAAGGCAGAGTGATGTTGTGAAGCCAGAGAGCTCAGAAAGAATTTGAGCTGTTTGGCTAAGGAGAGACACAGAGCATGGGGTGAGCGGATGCTTTTGAATGAGGAAGGAGCAGCCCTCTTGTGACAGAAAGGAGTTGTGCTTTCTTCTTGTGGCAGTGAGAAGCCACTGAAGGGTTTTAGTAAGGCAATAATTCAACTACCCTGACCTTGGATTGTTTTTGTCTTCCCGCAGAAGCCACCTCCCTGAGCACTTCTTTAGAGTCTACTTTGATGGCCAGTTCCTTCTGGGGGGCATCAGCTACTATCTATCTCTTCCAACCAGGGTGATCTTTTTTGACCCCTGCCTGCTCCTCTGGAGGGACTGTTACTCTCTGGCATCTCCTCCTTGGGCAGTTCCATTGCTGACAAGCTCTCAGTGTCCCCACTGCTAGCACAAACCAAGATTGTGCCTGTTGTCTGGCAGGGGTGTCCAGCCTTTTGGCTTCTCTGTGCCATATTGGAAGAAGAAGAGTTGTCTTGGGCCACACGTTAAATTCACAAACACTAATGAAAGCTGATGAGCCAAACGAAGAAAAAGTCCGTGTATAATTTCCATGATACCGGCCACCCCAGATAAGCAAAACAGGCCTCATATAATGCTCATGTGGCCTGGGGGCTGCGGGTGGACACACCTGGTTCTAGATGGTTCTTGAGGATGGCCTAGAGAGGACCTAGAGGGGGTCCTTTGGGATCCCCTAGGTTCTGGAGAATGTGTGTCCTGGACTACTGGCCTAGCTCTTGAAGTCTTATTTCAGGCTGGGTAAATCCTTCTAGTAGGAAGATGTGATCATTCCTCTCCAGAATATCAATGCTTACTGTTCTCCTCACTATTCTTGTGACAGTTCACACACAGATGATACTCGGCACTGACAGTAATTATTTTACTTAATTCTCACAATGACACTAAGCCTGTTGTCCTCCTCCTTTCCCCGTTGAACCCAGAAAGCCGCCGGGAAAGCTTAAGTAAACTCCTTGAGTTCAAGGGCGTGGAGCTACTGCGTGGCAGGGCAGGACGCGGACCTCTCTGCTGGATTGGCCCATCCTCGGATCTGTGCCAAGCCCTCAAGCTTGCTCACATCACGCGCAAACATTTAGCATTCCCTGGGGCCAGTCTTAGCTCCACACTGGCCAAACCCTTTGGCCTTCCTGTTTGCAGATCACTAGGTGCTAAGCCCTGTCATCCCTCACAACCGGCCATCTGGGGTCATAACCATCATCCCTTTTCAAAGAAATCTCAGAAACAGTGGTACCTCAGGCTTGGAACCATTTAGTCACTTTCAAGGTGATAATCTGTCAGGGTCAAGAGCAAGAAGAAAAGGGAAAAATCAGAGGAGTTAATCAGTTCGTGTTTGGGGGCCAGCTGGAGGCGAGCCGTCATTTGTGAATTAAGTTTACATCACTTAGATCGCTTTACAGGCAAGCAGCTCAGCGTTAGAAATTGCCAGTGTTTATTTGCACAGATGCGGCAGAGAAAAGCAGATCTCTGCTGGGTCGTGTTAGCCCAGCTGATGGGCTGATAAGGAAAGCCACACCATCTGCCGACAGCCGGGCCTCTGAGTGCTTTCGAGAACACTGTTAACCGTGTTCAGGATAATATGAGAAAAATAGATCATTTTGGTTTCTCCCTCTCTCAAGCTTTATATTTTAAACTAAACATGGGCCCTCTTTTCTGGCCTGGACCCTCCCTCTACATCCCTGTTACCTCCCAGTCTCTTTACTTCCCAGGACACCTGCCAGTTTGAGTGGTTTCTGTCTCCTGCAACCCGGGGCTTACATCACAGGCTATGACAGCCTGTCTGGTGAAGCAGACTTGAGAGGCTTCCTCTGCTGTTGAGCAGACAGGAAGTATTAGCAGATGTGTAACCAGGATGCCGAGAAGCAATGAGCCCAAGTGCTAATTTCATCAGAATAGATTTCAGACCCATCATTACTACATTCTTCAAAAACAAGGGAATCCAAGCGGTCCCCCCTTGTGCATAAGCTTCAGCATCTCTGTATGCATGTGTGTGTGTGTGGGGGGGGTGGGCAAGGCAGGGATGGGCTATGTCCTGGGTCAGGGATCCTCAAAATTTTTAAATAGGGGGCCAATTCACTGTCCCTCAGACCATTAGAGGGCCAAACTGCAGGCCCCGGGACAAGTCCGCTGCTAAGCAGGACAGGCAGTGGCGGCAAAAACACCTGGTGGGCTGGATAAATGTCCTAGGTGGGCTGTATGTGGCCCGCGGGCCGTAGTTTGAGGACACCTGTCCTGGGTGGTATCACTGGATGCTTCCCTCTTGATCTGGCTAAGGAGGAATTATAGTGCACTGAGCTGGACGTGGGTTCTGACCTTGACCTCTTTTTCCCGGCTACATGACCTTTGCCAATCTCCTGAGCCTCCCTTGGTGTGTAACTCTGATGGTGATTCCAAAAAAAGACTTTCAAAGTTGCTCTGAAGGGTGGACTAGACACTGGCATTGATGCATACCTTCCCAAAGGGAGTACTTTAAAGGTGACCATAGTGATACTCAGCAATGAAGTACATAGCATTTTATCTAGGATGAGTGTGCACAGTTAATCGTTGGACCATGTATATAGAATGGAGAGGATGGTCTCATGAGTGAGCGCCATTTGACCACTCCTTATGTGCCAGATGCTCACTCTTGCTCAGGCTAGTCTCAGCCTAAGCTCAAGCAATCCACCCGCCTCGGCCTCCCAGATGCTAGGATTATAGGCATGAGCCACCGCACCTGGCTTGATTTCAATCTTTCTTTATAAACACAGTGCACAGCAAGGAACAGCGAGGCAGCCCAGAAGCCTGAGAGATAGAGGAGGAAGCTAAGCGATAGAGATGATTCTAAGAAAGTGCTTTAAAAAATTCTCAGGGTCAAAATCAAATTTAAATTCGGACGATTCCTGGTTTTAAAGACGTATCAGTTGGGGCAGACTGTGCTATACCACAAAAGCCATGTAACTCGGTGGCTTTGAAGAATGAAAGTTTGATTTTTTTTTTCCCCCTTGATTTTTCAATGTCTGGTTGGTCGGCTGGGGAGAGGGGGGAGTGTCTGTTTGTCATAATCACTTGAAGACCCAGCTGCTGATGACGAGTCTGCCACGTCTGTGCGCTGACTCTCAAAACTTCTATCCGGAGGACACGTTCTCACTTCCGGCCACATTTTATTGGCCAAAACAAGTCTCATGACCATGACTAACTTCAAAGGGGTGGGAGGGAAGGACCACTGTAGGCCTGGCAAGTGGAAAAAGAAAAATTTGAGAACTCTACCATCTTAAGATATTTTCTATAGAAATACTACGAGCCTGCTCCTCTAGAGTCAGAAAGGAAATAATATTTGTTGCTTCTTCTGAGATCACGTAGTATCATTACTATAAACCCTACTTGAAATTTAGTAATACCATCTCTGGGGTGTGTGTGTAAATATATACATATACACTTACAGAGAAATTCTCTCATAGGTGTGCTAGGGTGAATATCGAGGTACTGTTTCTTTCAGCAAGGAATTGGTGTCTTTTATTTACCTGGAGACAGAAAACTAGGTTGAGGTGGGAAGATCACTTGAGCTCAGGAGTTCGAGACCAGTCTGGGCAACACAGTGAGACACTCCCTTAATTAAATATATATATGGACACACAATATGGATTACACTGATGATAATACATATTAGAATAGTAATATTGTGTGGAATAACACAATATAGGATGATTTCTTGCCTCTCTCTGGCCACCCCCAAATGTCCATGTTCTAATCCCTGGAGCCCGTGAATGTGTTATCTTACATGGAAGAGAGGAATTCAGGTTGCAGGTAGAAGTAAGATCGCTAATCTGCTGATTTTAAGACAGATTATTCTGGATTATCCTCTTGGGCCCTGTGTAATCAGGGTCCGTAAGTGCAAGAGGGGAAGCTTGAAAAGTCAGTGTCTGTGAAGTGGTGTGAGAAGGCGTGACCTGCCCTCACTGGCACTGGAGACGGTGAGAGGGACCCCCAGCTGAAGAATGTGGGTGGCCCCTGTAGGCTGGAAACTGCAAGGGCACAGATTCTCCCGAGGGGCACCGAGCCTAGAGAGCAGATTCCTCCTTGAAAGGAAGGCAGCTCTGCCAATTAAATAAGTTTAGAGTAAGCCTTATGGGGTGGAGAATAGGAGTAGAAATCTTGGGTAAAAGAAAGAAAAAAAAAAAAAAGAAAAGCCAGAGGCACTCCCTAAACTCAGGGAAAGAGTGGGCTGTGTTGGGATGATTTAAAATTAACTATTTTCCTATCTCAGCTGCAGAGAGTTGATTTCTAGGACTTTTTAAAAACTGTACATCTCAGTTATTGGCATGACTTGGAGAAGCTGCTTGAACGAGTGAAAACTCTTGGACATAGAAAAGAAAAAGATTTTCTTTCTAAGTGTTTGACGCTCCACTAGAAACAAATCCATGCTTTTGAGGACGATGTTGCTTCCTCCGTTATGGTTCCAGTGCCCGGCGTGGCAGCTGGCATGCAGGGGACACCCTGGCAATAGTTGTGGGGTGGTGAGTGAGCACAAGTTCAAGTCCAAGGTGAGAAGCTGAGTGTTTGCTGTCCGAGCAATTTCTCCATTAATGTTGACAGTTCACGGGGCACTGGGTCAGTGTCCAGCACAGAGTGATCGATGTGGTGTTGGGGATAAAAAACCAAGTTGGCATACGCTCTGTTACCTGTCTTCAATGGAGATTTACTATGTAAACAGGTAACTTCCTCCACCCCTGAAACGACAGGGTTGAAAGCCTCAGATTATGAGTAAAGAAGCCAGGGATGAAGTAGGGGTGACAAAGGACATTTTAGAAGTGAAGCACAGTACTTCACTGTGCCGGCTGCTTAAAGGGCTTACTCAGAGTGTTTGAATTAGCGTTCAACTCGAGGACGCCCTCTCCGTTTGCCCATCTGACTTTGAAGCGAGAGCAAGAGGGTACTTCAGGGTGGGAAGTGGGGGACACAGGAGGAAGGAAGGGAGATGCCGTCTCCGGCCGCTCCCTGGGCCTGGCTTAAAGGCCGCACTGCTGAGTTGGGGTTGGGGGTGGCAGCTGGGGCTCTCGGTTTCTGCTGCCTCTCTTCACAAGCTGGCCTTGGTCAGGCAGCTCTGATGAGCCCGCTGCCTGGGAAGTTTTCCTCTTGGAAAGAATGGGGGGAAGTTGACCTGCTCACAGATAAGGAGGCAGGACTGTTAGGGTGGCCGCAGTCCTTGGCAGGTCCTCCCCAGGATTTCCCTGGGCCATGGTGAGCTTCACGGGGAGATGAGAGGTCAGGCATGGGCTGGGTGGGAAACTCCGGAATCTCCCAGGCAACCATGGGGACCAAGGGAGAAAAAAAGCCCTCTGGTGTTCAGCCAGGCCTCCACTCTGGGTCAGTCATCTGGATGTAGGCATTCTTTCCATGGGGGGAAATGAATTGCTATAAAGAAACCTCACAGGCTCAGCTTCTCAACTGGTGTCTAGAGCACCCTGGAAATTCAGGAAGGCTGGGCTCAGAAATTGAAATAGGCCAAAAAGAAAGAGAGAAAACTAAAAAAGGAAACCTCCCCAAACCGCCATCTTTTTTCTCCCATTTATTACAATTTGCTTCCTGTCTAGAGCCCCTTGTTCTCTTTGTCTACCTTTTGCTCCATCGATATCTCCCTAAATCTGTAATCTTTCACTGGGGGGCCTGGGGGAAATTTGGTAATGTGTGGATTCATTTGTAAATCTCACAATTAAGCCAGGCCCTCTGGGAGGCTGAGGCTGGTAGATTGCTTGAGCTCAGGAGTTGGACACCAGCAAGAGCAAGACCCTGTCTCCAAAGATAGGAAAACTAGCTGGGCTTCATGGCAGGTGCCTATAGGCAACTTGGGAGGCTGAGGCAAGAGAATTGCTTGAGCCCAAGAGTTTGAGGTTGCTCTGAGCTCCGTGGATGCCACAGCACTCTACCCACAGCGACAGAGTGAGACTTTGTCTCAAAAAAAGAAAATTCTCACAGTTGTGGTACCATTGCTCTCTGGTGGGTAGAGGCCAACGATATCGCCAGACTTCCGAAGACACACAGAACAGTTACCGAGTTACCGCACGAAGAGTTATCCAGCCCCCTAGTATCAACAGTGCTGTGGTCGAGAAGCCCTGCTTTAAGTCTTGCTAATTTCTGCATCCCTCATTCCAACCTCCCCCCACCCCATTTCTCTATTTATCTTAACTTCCCTCCAAGACCCCAGATTCCATGTTTTTCCTGCTTGATTATGGCAACGTAGTGTGGCGGCACGAAGCTTAGACACGCTGAGTTCAGGAGGATGGTCAGACATGCAAGAGGACATAGAAAATCATGGAAATGGTGATGATGATGCCGGTCGCGGCATTCGCTGTCCTAAGGGAAACATCCGGCTGTCCATGCACCATGAATTGTTCTAGTTAACCCTCAAGACAAATCGAGAACAGGGTACGTTCCTGTCCGCTTTTCACAGATGAGGAAACAACCTTGGAAAAACAAATTAAATTCCTGCTCAGTCAAGGTCGTGTTTAGTCAGACTTCTCGGCCTGTTTTGTTGTACTTTTTCCCCTCTGCAGATTGTGCTTCTGGGAAACTAATTTTTGTTTTTTTTTTTTGAGACAGAGCCTCAAGCTGTCCCCCTGGGTAGAGTGCCGTGGCATTACAGCTCACAGCAACCTCCAACTCCTGGGCTCAAGTGAGTCTCTTGCCTCCGTCTCCCAAGTGGCTGGGACCACCACAATGCC
>CAUYTI010142718.1:0-96540 GCA_963575145.1 Galago senegalensis | reverse complement strand
AGCTGTCCCCCTGGGTAGAGTGCTGTGGCATTACAGCTCATAGCAACCTCCAATTCCTGGGCTCAAGCGAGTCTCTTGCCTCCGCCTCCCAAATAGCTGGGACCACAGGCACCCACCACAATGTCCGGCTATTTTTTTTTTTGGTTGCAGCCGTCATTGTTGTTTGGCGGGTCCGGGCTGGGGATTCAAACCCACCACCTTAGGTGTACGTGGCTGGCGCCTTAGCCGGTTGAGCCACAGGCGCCGAGCTGTAAGCTCGTGTCTTAATGAACATTTTTGACCTCTAATTATTTACAAAGAATTTAGATGTCTTCTCTGTCCTCTATTGGTTACATGCTAACTGGAGAATTTAGTCAATTTAACTTCTAACTAAAATGCCAGATAGAAATCTCTATTATGAGAAGCACACAGCAATTTCTATGAACAATGATTTCATAACTTGGGGGATGGGCAGGCACACAACAAAAAAGGGGAAAGGTATATATCCCCAAGAAGGACTTGAAAACACATCTTTTATTTTTGCTTTTTTGGGGGTAAGAATTTACTAACAAATAAATACAAGTATATGGTCTCAAATTGCCTTTGCTTGAGAAGAGAAACATTAATAATCTACTATCAGATAACCTCTCAATGAGTTAGGATAATTACAGGAAGTTATCATAGGGGAATTTTAAAAAAATCTCTAACATGAATCAATACTTTAAGACAAACTGCAGACATTTATAATGGAATGCACAGATAACTACTGTTTAGGATGGGATAAGATTTAATAGTGAATGCCTTACGTCCACCCTTTATCATACATCCCTGGCCCCAGAGAAAAACAATCCATGGTCTGAGAATTCTTCCTTTAGGGATAGCTACAGAGTTAATGGATTCTTCTGGACCTGAGATTATCTTCAGCCTAATTCCATGGCTTCTGGGAATGTCGGCAGTAAGGTTGGGGAAGATGGATAGAGAAAGACTGGAGCAAAATATATCATGGAAGATGGTCAGGAAGCCACAGAACCCAGTTAGTGAAGCAAGAGGCTCTGACAAATTCCAATACCGCACATAAGCAAAAGAACACATGAGTAGGCACAGAACTTAATATTTATCTAGAATGAGGAGATATTTCATGAATTTTTAATTGAAATGACAAATAACGTGTATGGATGTCATCATAGAATATGGAAAAAGAACACAATTTTTAATTATTTAGCTGTCTCATTCATCCTCATAATAATACCTTAATTTTTCTACATTGGGCTACAGAATCTCACAGCTTATTCATAAGATAACAATAAATTGAGAGAATAAAAATATTTTTCTTTAGCATAATTGATTAAAAGTAATTTTATTGATAGTTGAGAAAGATGCCTTCAACTTAACAGCTCATTTTTGGTAATATCAGACCAATATGTAGAATTGTTTTAAATTTACTTTCACAAAGTAGCTGTAACTTTTGGAAGACCTTCCGAAGATCCCCTTGGAGTTCCCAGCATTTCAGCCCTGTTTCTACTTCACTCCCCACTTGCCTGTGCTTGGCCCCATATGGTGTGTTCATATTACTTTCTCTAGCTCCACAGGAGTTTCCGTGTCAGGAAATTGAGGTTAGGGGACACAATAACCATTCTTACACTAAGAGAGCCAGTAACAACTTAATTAAATACAGAGGTGATCACATATTGCAAAATTGTACCTGTTAAGCTGTAACTGAATGTATCCAAACCTAATTTCTCTGTTGTTGGATGCCAGAATTACCCACAGCCAAGCCAACACCGCCCAAGAACATAAAGAGACAACTATTTTAACCAATAACTTACTTTTACAATTTAATAAGATATTTACCAGGGAGAAATCGTTGCAAAAGAGGAACCATAGAATTTGAACTTTGTCAATTTTATAGTCAATATGTTCCTAACAGTGGCTTCAATTTGTGGTTCACTATCTGTGACCAGGTCGAAGGCCTTATCTTATATCTTCATTTCCCTTCTTCTTGCTGTCCGATGACGGCCCACATCTTTAATGCTCACACGTCATTCAGAAGAGCCCTGATTTCTCTCATTCTTCAGGAAGGGTGTTAACTCAGAAATTAGAGCTTCGTATGTTTGTTCAGAGAAATAGAAATTTGTTTCTTATTAGAACAACTGTGTTTTCATAGTTATAGAAACCCAAACTTTCCTAACACGAAGAATCAAAATAGTCTTATGACTATGTCTCATTGATTAGATAAAATTGCATCCCATTTCCATTAACATTATTTGATGTATCAAATAAAATCTTAGTCAACATCACTTTTATTTCTTCTTTTTCATGCCTTTTTTCAGAATAATTTTTCAACAGAGCATGGAATGATCTTTTTTAACTTTCTTTCTTGGATATGTATTATCTGCCAGGATACAGAATTCTTTAAATTAGCAAGTTAAAATTAAAGAAATCCAGTCATATTCAGAAGCAGTATTTTTCTTACATCCCCAAACCTAAATTGTATTGCCATTGAGAAGCTGCAAACCCCTTGAAAAATCAGTTATGAGTATGCACCTGGGTTCCTGTTTCGTTTCTTTCTTTCTTTTTTTTTAGAGACAGAATCTCACTATGTCGCCCTCAGTAGAATGCTGTGGCATCACAGCTCACAGCAATCTCCATCTCTTGGGCTTAGGCGATTCTCTTGCCTCAGCCTCCCAAGTAGCTAGGACTTTAGGCACCTGCCACAACACCCAACTATTTTTTGTAGCAGTTTGGCTGGGGCTGGGTTCTAACTCCCCACTCTCCATATATGGGGCCGGCATCCTACTCACTGAACCATAGGCACCAGCTGGGTTCCTGTTTCTTATAGATACAGGTCTTATAATATTAATTGTACAATTGCAAACCTATGAAAATTGCACTTTAATTTGAAATGTTTCCAATCACTTACTATCTAAAATATTAGATAAATTTTTTAAAATATTTCAAAAATCGGCAGCACCTGTGGCTCAAAGGAGTATGATACTGGCCCCATATGCCAGACATGGTGGGTTCAAACCCAGCCCTGGCCAAAAAGAAAACTGCAAAAAAAAAAAAATACACACACACACACACACACACACACATATATATATACATATATTTCAAAAATCTTGCAATTGATGTCACTTTGCAATCAGACTGTATAACACATCCCCTATTATTCTGAGGGGTGATTTTCATTCCTTGTCAATATGTTAGATATACTTTTCCTTCAAGGGACACAGATCCCAATAAATTAAGTCTGTAGAAAAGGAAAATAAAAGTGTCAACTATACAGTAGGATATTTAATTCAATGTCCCTTTTATCAAAATAATACCAATTTTAAATGAAAATCAGTAAGAATGAGCTTTCACTGTAACGTTTTACATGAAGAATAGATTCTAAGTAGGTTTTTAATACTTGTTTTTATGTGAAAATGAAAAAACTGAAGATAATTTATGCTAATTTTTTATTTAATTGAGAAAAAAACATCTGTGATCCACACTATCTATTCTTAATATATATCGAGGCTTCATTCAGTTTATAACACAACTGCGACTGCTGAAATGGAGTGAGTGTGAATTCATGCCACATGCCCAGCCAGTACTAATATCTATGCATCATATATTTTTTCAATTGAGCTTAATTTTTTCAGGTAACCAATAAATTGGATGAATTTCCTTCTACTACAGCCAAAGAAAAAGTTAAGGGTTCTCCATGTTTTATATGCGAGGTCTGACAATTAAGTTTGTGAATTCATCCCAGAAAAAGTGCTATGTGCCTAATTGCTGAATATCACTATGACCACCCTTGGAGCCCTCCCCTTGGGAAGCTTTGCACTGACACCAGCAAGTAACCCATACTTGGAAGCAGTTTTGTTATTCTTTTTCTGGAATGGATATTGGGGCCGTCAGTTTTTATTCTTGATGACCTGAGTGTCATCGGAAACCCTTCCTTTCAATATTTCCTTTATCTTTGGGTAAGAAGAAGTTGTTGAAGGCCGTCAAAAACAATACTCATTATGGTAAAGAGTGATTAAGAGGGCATTTATAGAAATAAGAAAAATGTAAGAGCAATAAAAAAATTGACAGAAAAAAACAGAGAAATAGCACCAAAGAGCTGTCCCTAAATGGTAAGCAACTCTGGGGATTGGGAAGTCTATTTTATTTATGTTAAAATTACTTCAATACAGCTAGGGGAGATGTTTATAATATAATTGGAGGTATGAGCCTAAAGCTTATGAAGGAAGACAAGAGTTGGAATTATAATTTGAAGTCATTATAATATTTACAGCATAAGTCTATGAGAAAGGCCAAGGTTGTCCAGAGAGTATTTCAAGTGAAAAGAAAAGGGCATTTGAAGGGGGAATATGGGCATTGAAAGACCATGCAAAGGAAGGAGATACCACCAAAAACCGTAAGCAGGGGCTGAAGCAGTGACACTGACTTAAAGGTTCACTGTCCCCTGCTCAGGAGGAAGCCGGTGCACTGAGACAGCAGGGTCACAGCAGGAGGGAGTTTCACATCACAGGTGCCAGGTGAGGAGATGCAAGGCAGTTTTCAAAACCATTTTCCTGAGAATTTGGGAAGAGTTCCTTGAGACAGTTCAGTAGGGAAAGGACTAAGCAATTTGCTCTAATTGACTAGGTTTGGTGGAATCATATGAGGGGGGTAGAAATTACCTTCTTTGCTGAGTCAGTTCTTGGGTGTGGGTCCAGCTGAGTCAGTTCCTTGGATGGGCCACTGATCTGGGTGGGGCAGCCAGTCCACTGCAGTACAGGTCCTGGAAGAAATCTGTAAAACTAGCCTTGGGTTTCATAGGAGTGACATTATCTATGGGCGCAATGAAGAAAGCTAAGAAGAGTCTTTATGAGCCTTAGCGATATGACTCCTGAGTAGTGTTACTGCAGTTATAGAAAAGAAAGCTAGGGAACGCCACCCACCGGACCATGGTTCCCACCTTGTAGCCCTTTATTTATTAATTTTATAAGGGGAGGTTTTTGTAGCAGAAGAACCTGAGTTACATGACATCAGACTCAGCCAAATGATTTTGAGAGAGCAGATGAGATAAGGACTATGAAATACCAATTGGATTTATGAAGAAAATTATTGGTAATAGAAAAATGAAAAGGCAGTGGGATAGTAACTTCAGTGAGTGGAGAAGTGAATAAATGATGAGAAATGTACCCAGCATAAAAAATACTTTTAAGAAGTTTGGTTGGGAAGGAAAAGCAAGTCAGTGGCATAAAAGTTACTGGAAAGAGAGTCTTTTCTGCCCAACACGGAGGCAATAAGACTGCATTATTCATAAAAGAATAGTAAAAATGACCAAAATCTGTCTGTTTTTATTACTATCATGCGTATTAAGTTTAGGAAATTCAGAGACAAAATATTCCTATCAGAGCAGATCACTCATCCCCACCATTTCCTCCCAAGCATCACTGAGGGAAGAGAAGAGGAGAGGAGAGGAGAGGAGGAAAGGAGAAGAGAAGAGAAGAATAAAGAAAAAAGGGCAAGAAGTCAAAGAAAGATCTGTGACCTTTTTACTTGTTTGCTGCGATAAGAAGGGAAATACTTGTGTATGTTCAGATGCTGATGTGACCAAGATAGCCATAACATTTCCCTTAGCTTGACAAAACTTGAGACAGGCTCCCCCCTGCTTCTAGGTCTCGGGGTTTCCTCTCACCCTGGCCCTTACAGAATTTGGGGATCCTAACCCCAGAGGTCTCTCTCCTCCTTTCTCTTAGAGCAGTTACTTTAGATAGCTGGTATTTACAAATTCTTTCTCTGACACACTGAGATGTTAATTGTTTTAAAAGCCTCTTGCTAGTTTGATGAGGCAACAGTCTCTTTCTGAAGGACAGGGCAACAGTTCCTTTGAAATGTGGAGAAAGATAGGGTCCATATCTCCCCGTCTTTGGGGGAAGAGGAAGAACCTAACCAACAGCATTATTTTCTTTTTTTTTCTTCCTTTTTCTTTTTCCAAATTAATAAGAGAGAACTGCCTCATTTTCAGTTGCAAAGCTACCTCCTCTTTGAAGACTCCAGAAAGTTCACTTTCCTTTGACCTTTAGCAAACACAGGGTCTATGTCCCCTCTCAGCCGAGCTCCTAGAAAGGCTCGAGTTCTTTGTCTTAGGGGAGCTAATGCCAAGCTCTGGTCCCTCTTCTCTGTTGCAACACCCTAAAGGTTTTTTTCTTTTCCTTATTTAACTTTGTTGGTATAATTTTTACTTTGACAGTCAGGAAGAAATGAATAGAGATTGCAGATTCAGGAGAGTGTAGAGATAGTCAATGGAATAGAGTTTCTAAAAAAAGAGAGAGAGAGCGGATAAAAGTTACCTGGAGAGATTGCTTTAGCCTAGGAACAGCCATCCTATTGTTTTCAATCTACAGAATAGTCTTACAAATGACGCAGACTGAAGCATTTTGGCTTTCTGTTTTGGAGGTAGGTAATGACACTTTTATTTTTTCTCAAGAAAGTGACTAGAGGGCGGCATGCCTAGTAAGTCATCTGACACAAAGACATCACTGCACACACCGCGTGCTGGCCCCTATCGCTTGTTTCTTGCTTGACCACTTTAGCTTTTTTTAAAAAAGTGTTTCTTTTGCAGAACTGGAAGAGCACTAAAAACCAGAATAGGGCACATAACCCACAGCATCCTCCAGACTGCATTCTGAGAAGTCAGATAAAGCCAACCCAACCAAAACGAAATGCTCTGGAAAACAACCACCTTTTGTTGTCATTTCACACCAACAACTGCTCTGGAAGACAATCATCTTTTGTTACCTTTGTGTAATGCCTGCTGTCCTCTCTAACACTCCAATAAAAACCTGAGCCACTCATTCTCAGGGCCAGCCTTATTCTTCTCTTCCACACTACGCTCCTTCCTCCCTTGGAAAGGAAAATAAACTTCTTGCTTCAAAACCTATCTTTATCTTTGAGTTAAGAATTCTTTCTCAGCCCATGGGACAAGCCCCTTTAATAGTGTCTATTTTGATAGCTTTATATTAGATATCCAAACTAATAGCACATTTGTTAAATTTTTAGTCAATTATCCTATATGCAATTTTTACTGCTATCATATATCTCCTCAACGATATTAGGAGATATCTTATATTGCATATCCTATATGCAATCTTTGCTACTATCATATATATCTCTTTAGATGATATTAGGAGTAGCAATAATTGATTTTTTAAAATTTTTACCTAGCCAAGCATTGTGATGGGCACCTGTAGTCCCAGTTACTCAGGAGGCTTGAGTCAAGAGAATCACCTAAGCCCAAGAGCTGGAGGTTGCTGTGAGCTGTGATGCCACAGCACTCTACCAAGGGTGAGAGAGTGAGACTCTGTCTCTGAAATAAATAAATAAATAAATAAATGAAATGAATGAAATAAAATGTTCACCACCTACTCTTAACTTAATTCTATTTGACTATTTCATAGCAATTCTTACTTAGGCCAGGTTAGTTTTTATTTCATTGAATAGAATCCTTACTTTTAGTTGAAACATAAACTTTCATAAACTTAGGTACCAATTCCATTATTTTTCTGACTAGCAAATAAAATCTTTAATTGAATTTAATGTTAGATTCTTTATCCTTTAGTTATAAAAGACTTATTCATTTAGAAAACATTCCCACTCATTAAAAGGTGAAATTTTCTAAAAATTAGACTTTCCTGAAATGGAATCATTTGCTTTTCAAAGGAATAAGATATAAGTTTTTATCCAGTTAGGGAAAGATCAAGATATACAGTAAGCCCCCACTTATCTTCTGTGGGTTCTTGGAAACTATGGCTTTGAATGGAATGATGTATGACAAGGGCTTCAAAATGTCATTTCATTCTGTACCATTTTGTTATGACATTGATGAGAAAAAGACAGTTGTGTTATATATTTTGCTTAGTGCCAGTTTCTGAGAACCTATGGCAATGTTAAGTGAGGGCTTTCCAGTAGAGAGTCCCTTCCATTGGCGCTGGTTCTGGGACTTTCTAAGTGTGTGGATTGAACATATTACCTAATTTTTTCAGGCTTCAGTTTCTAATTAACTCACTGTTAAGTTCAAATCAGCTAACATGTAACTTGTTTTAAGTCACATAAACAAATGTATGAGCAGTCGGTATTTTATCAGTAGTTATTACTGTAAGTTTGTTATTTGCAAATAGACAATTTCATGTGGCCATGTTAAGCAATATCCCAATTATGATATCTGGCTGTCAAAGGATGAATCATGCTTATCCCTAACCATGGTTGATGCCAGACACTTAGTATGGGAAGGTGCTGCTATCAAGTGTTTATCCCCAACTCCTTTTTCTAGTGTTTTCTGTACATGGGGTTCTCAGAGTTGCTGGGGTCTACCATCAGCGGATATTCCTACACCTCTCCCTGAGCACTTCAGAGTCAAGGAGAAGCCAGAGGTGTCATGTTGCTTCCAGAACTTTCACGTGGCTGATGGTGAAAGTGCTCCCTACAGGCAACAAGAGTTTATAAAAACAAGGGAGGTTTCATAGGCTCCAATAATTTCACTTAGTTTTAACTTTGCAACATGCCACAATATTTAATTAATTGAATTTTCCTGCTGTGTCTTTGAGTCATAAATATGTGACTTTGGCAGGAAAATCTGAGTGATGACTTACCTTCCATTAGTGTTTAAAAGCACCACATTCTTAAATGGTTTCTACCAAAACTGTATACTCTTTTCACAAGATGTGCTAAAACATTAAAAAAAAATAGGAATTGAGAGATTGTAGCCTCATAAAAAGCTAGGTATTTAATTTTAGACAAAAAATCGTGTTGAAAAAGATAATTTAGTAAGGATGAGGAAAATAACTTGCTGAAGACAGAGTCTAAGGGGCCATTCTGTTCTTCAAGTGGAAGGTAGCAATAAAAATTAATCACTCTTTGGAGATCCAGGTGCATTAGGGGACGTATTTAAAATTGGAATTTGCAACTATATTTAAAGTCTACAAGTAAGGACCAATTGTCTTATCCTTTTCCATTCCTTTTCGGGTTTAGATTTTGTCTAGAATTTGTATACTTGGATGGTGTGGCTATTAAAACCATTAGAATTAAAAATTGAAATTTCACACAACTGTGTCAAGGTAAATTTGGCTACATATCTCTAACGTCGTTATTTATAGGTTATGTACGGCTATCAGCTTTTACAGATACTGTATTCTCCCTTGCAAATGAGTCCCCAAGTGTAGCCTGGGACCTATTTCAACAGTACTGCCTTCTACTCTCCCCATATATTTCTGTGGGGTTTGTAACAAGTGTATCATGTCACATCTCAAAGGGCATTGTTAGCTTTGTAAGATCACAAATTGAGGTAGTTTTCCAAGTTTTTAAAAGAAACAAATAAGAACCTTAATACTGATGGGTTTTAGGAAGAAAAGTTAAATATTACAGATTAGATTTGAGTTATCAGATCTTGCGTTTGACATCAGTTCTCTGTTTTCCCTTCTTCTGTTTAGATAGTACCTACACCTAAATACGTTTTAATTTTTATAATATACAATTGTATATCCAGTGAGTCTCATTTCATAATTTGTAATGTTATTAATTCCTTCATCATTACTGATTCTTATTTCTCATTTAGTTGAAAAATCAAGTAACCTGAGAATCAGAGACGCTTAAAATTAAGAATAATGTTGATATTAAGTAAATAATTTCTTATTCCAATGAAATAACATTTTAATCCCATTTCTGCTGTGTTATGAATCTATTCTGGTAGGTATTTCATAGCCTATTTTCAAAAATATATTCTAGGCCTACTTTTCGCTATATTCAAATGCATGATTGAATCATTTGGAGTATACAATGACTTTAAAACTTTTTGTTATGCTAATTTAAGACATTACTTTTTATTTAAATTGTGTAATTTGATACCAAACAACCCTCCTCTTGTTTATTAGGGAGGAAAACTGCTAAAGGATATAGAAGAGAATTCAAATTAGAACACGGTACTCAAAAAATTTTTAAACATTTCTAAATGAAGGCACAAATTTCAATCCAGTTCACTAAATGGTCTCGTGAGTGTTGAATGAGTCATCTCATATTAGTTAAGAGAGAGAAGGAGTATTATGAGAAGACTCTTGAATATGCAAATTAAGCAGTATTAATTAGCTCCAGCAGCCATATATTTTAAGTTTAAGTGTTAGAACTTAGCTAAGGCAATAAGACCAAATCAGGTCTCAGTAATTTACATTTTTATAGTTCTTCCTAAAGCAATCTGGAATTGACTGTTACTGCCAAGAGAGGGCATCAACCAGTGTGTAAAAGGCCCTGCGCTCTAGGCTGTGAGTTTAAGAATGATCCCGCGTCAATTCTCAAGATTGCAACTTCAAATGATACTTTTATTTCACCCTTTCACGATCTTAATAAATCATATGCTTTTCTATGTTCTTAAACTATGGGAAATAGGATCTCTGAAATCGTGTGACGACAACAGTATTATTTCATTTTCTTCTCTATTTTCAGTTTCATCCTTGATGTCTCCTTAAGGCACAAACCAAAGTCTCCTTGACAAGCGTTTTACTCAGCTCTGACATTATGGCAAGCAGACTCAGGACTGAAACAGGATTAAACGTGTCTTTATATTTGTTTTTTAGACATGTTGCTCTAAAGTTCATGCTTAGTCACCTCTGATACGACCTTGTTCTGTACACAGAGAGTTCGACATCACTAAAATGCAGATTTCATTCCTCCCTTTGGATATTTCAAGTATTTGGGGAAAGCATACTGGAGGAGATTTATTTCAGGAAGGTAAGAAATTATGCCTATTCAGCCCTGCTGCATGATTGTGGAAGCCTCATTTTCTACTAGGAAATCCTGCTGATGCTACCGGGCTAATTACCAGCAATTACCTACCTCGGAGGAAGAGTGTTAAGAGGCTGTACTGCTCTATTCCAGAAAGTTGACTTCCAGGAAGGTAGGCCACAGGTGGAAATTTCAAAGGATGAATTTTCATAAACTGTATATTAAAAAAGCTTATTTCGGCTCACATATTTTCACCATACTTTATAAAACAGATTCCTTATTTCAAAGGCCCCTAAAATATAGCATAATGTCCCACACATCCAGTCCAATTGACTTCTGATGGGATCAGCTGTGCCAACTGGCTTTTGTAGCAATGGACTACAGGGGATGTATCAATTGTCTAGAAGGTAATGGGGTCACTGGAACCACAATTTAAAACTGATATGGAAGAAGAATTAACAATAAGCCACGACTTCTGTGCAGATTGTGGGTTATTCTATTTCAGGTAATTTCCTTTTGGAGAGCACATTTAAAGCCATAAGACAGAGATCGTTGCTACTCGTCATGACACGTCAGAGTTTTCAACACTGTAGTCCTCTTATTTCCTAAGTAGAGATTCTTTTTTTTTTTTAGTGGTCCAGATTACCATTTCATCTGATTCTTTCGTAATGAGTACCACTAGTCTTCATTTTACAAAGGTAGGGCAGACAGTTGGAAGCCTCCTAAGGGGTATCAAAAAATTGACAGAGCACAGAGAGAATGTGAGCTAGAGGCTGTCCATTAGGACGGCCAACTGCAGGGAGTGGAAACTTTGCCGCTTTTGTCTGCTTTGGTAATTGGGAAGAGAAGGCATTTCTACCTATATCAAATCATATATAAACTAGCCACTTGCTACTCTAAAGCAAGTTTCTGTAATCACCTGTAAATTATTAATTTTAAAATGGGCTCACGGTTTTTGTCTAATCGTAAAGAAAACGGTCATATTTCCCCATAATGACAGCTAAATTAATAATCCAACCATTTCTTTTAAGAAATATTTTATCATCTGAGTGTCAGCAAGTTCTTGAATTAAGAAGAAGCACCGATTTAGGAGAAGAGACTCTGAGTACCATCTAAAAATTCAGTGATAGCATTTTGAGGCAAACATTTGCATATTGTGCTCCAAACAGCAGAGGTTTTTGGATAGGAGTAATAAGTTTTTCCATAATCTAAGAAAGCCTTAAGGATTTTAATTTGTAAACTGCTTTTCAAATAGCTTGCCTGTAAGTGGGATAGCATTGTTTGTAAAGCAGGCAAATGTTTTCTAAAATAATTAAAATAAGGAGGAAGTATGAGAATCTAATTACTCCATTCACTTGTAAATACTACGAGCTAGTTCCTAAATATTTTCCCCTTTCTAGTCGGAGAGCCTAAGACATAAGTTATTAATTTTTTTTTATAAAGCTTTTTTAGTTTGGAAGAACAAACATTACTGCCACTCGTACACTGATTTATGTCTTGGAGGCTGGAGTTATTCCTTCTTTGCCTAGAATACAAAGCGAGGACCCATGGTCTAATCTCTGGAGGTCGACACGTGCTGTAACTTTCCACATAGAGTCTTAAATGGCAAAGAAGGACTCAACACTTCCCTCTGCATGTATAGATTTTCCAAAAGCTCCTTTATTGTTTCCATCACTTTCACTACTTTAGACTTCAACACTGGAACTAATATTTGACAACTGACAGCTCTTTCCTGGGGCCAGTAATGGCTTGCAAACTATCAGCCTTCCCATCTGTCCTAAGTGAGTCCTTACTGTTCATTTGCAAACCCTGTGCTGTTTTGATTTTCCCCTAGACTTAGATCCTGAGACAAGGATGCCAGTGTCAATAACTTAGGAGCCAAGGGAAGGAAACCAAGTAAAGGAAACCATGGATAAGTAAATGGAGAACTGTGTGAGCTAGGGAAGGGGAGGCAACCAATGAAGTGTGCATGACTTAAAATGATTTTGTATTTGATTATTGACTGATTGATTTAAAACACATCTGGTTCTGTTGCCAGGGCTAGAATGCACGATCAGGGCTCACTGCAGCCTGGAACTCCTGGACTCAAATGGAGCCCATTATGGGGAAATACGACTGTTTTCTTTACGATTAGGCAAAAAACCCCGAGCTCATTTTAAAGTTAATAATTTGCAGTTGATTACGGAAACCTGCTTTAGAGTAGCAAGTGGCTAATCTATATATGATTTGATATAGGTAGAAATGGATAATTGGGGAACTGGAATCTTACAGTAGCAACTTAGGTTGTGGGAGTGGCACCCGCCACAACGCCTATTTCTGGTCGCAGTCTCCAAAAGTGCTGGGATGATAGCACTGAGCCCCTGCACCAGGCCTCTCTCTCTCTCTCTCTTTTTTTCTTCAATTGACACATTGTAAGTGTTCGCATTTTGTAGGCACTTTTGTGTTACAATCTGGCGTTTCAGTACCTATAAGTTTTGGGCTATAGGTGTCTAGTTAACCGAGAGGTCTAGTTCCAAGGTGGAATCCTACAGGAGAACCTTAGGCTGTGGGAGTGGGGAGTGGCGAGTGCAAGAAGCCCTTGCCTCCAAGCCATGCAGCTGCCTGAACTCCTGGCAACTCTCTAAACTGGACAGGGGGGGACTCTCCTGTAGCAAGACCATGTGATTTCTGTGGCAGCAATGGGGATGTCTGCGGAACAAGCCCCTTTGGCTATAAGCTCATCCTGGTATGGCAGAGCCTGAGGCAGGGTAACTCCCTCACCTCTCTGCGGTGCTGTTCAGGGCTTCTGGACTTCACAGGGATTTTGCGACTGCATTGGGACTTTCCAGGTTACTTCCTTAGTCACTCCGGCTGAAATGTAATTGTTTATTCCTGTTTTGATTTTTTTTTTTTTAGAAACAGAGTCTCACTTTGTTGCCTTTGGTAGAGAGCTGTGGCGTCACAGCTCACAGCAACTTCCAACTCCTGGGCTTAGGCGATTCTCCTGCCTCAGCCTCCAGAGTAGGTGCCTGCCACAAAGCCCAGCTATTTTTTTGTTGCACTTTGGCTGGGGCCAGGTTTGAACCCGCCACCCTCAGTGTATGGGGCCGGCGCCCTACCCACTGAGCAACGGGCGCCCCGGTCCTGTTCTGATCTTTCTCATAGAGGGGAAGGATGAGCCCAAAGCAACTGTAGTCAGCCATCCTGCTGACGTCACCTGCCCCGGTGGTGTAACAAGAACGGTGGTGTAACAAGAACTGAATCACGTAGGAAAACTCTCCTAAGTAGTGCAAAATACATATGTTGAAATTATTAAACCAAGAGATGAAGGTGAAGGGGTATTTCTACACGAACTTCCCAACTGCCATTGGTTGAGGGCTAATTGGGGGACCGTGAGAGGGTCTCCATCCTATCATGAACACGTGGAGGCTGAGGCCCTGGAAGTTCATGGCTAGGGGAAGGGTGAGTGTGCCCAGGAGTTTGGGGAGGGCCCCATTAAGGGTGTGAGAACTGAAGCTGCCACTACAGTCCTAAGAAGTGACACAATTTTCTTCTACATTCAAGCATTTTATACATTTTTGAGATAAACTTCTTTGGACCTTCTGAATGTCAATGTTGCTAGGTTTTACAGGCGTGGCTATCTTCTTTCTGTACTTTTCTTTGGCAGGATCCTAAGGTATCAATTATCCATTCACCACAGATGACTTCCCAAATTACATCAATGCCTCAACTTATTTATGAGATTGTCTGGGTGACAGTTTCTTCTGTGATAACTCTTCCCTCATCAATAGACTCCTGGTTTTCAGCCTGCAAAGAACTTTGCTATATTTCTTTCCTATGGGCAATTCTCCACTGTGATTTCTAAAGCAGATCCATTTTAAAGATAAATAGCATGAGCTCATTTCCTTGGAAACAAATTTATTTTTAGAAATAACAATGTAACTTGCAGTGCTCATCATAAACAAACATTTAAGCGCATTAATTGTTTAGAATAAGAAGAAATCTTTGTAGTACATTTTCACAGTACTTTAAAGTTTTTTGTGTTTTGATTTTTACTAGTGCTGTTATACTTGCCTTCTAGTTTTCAATTATGTAAATAAAGTATAGTAAGTGGTTGAAAATTGAATGCATAATAATATGAGAAAGAAATTAAAAATCACTTGAAATCTTAGTAAATAGATCTGACTGTCATTAATGTGTGAATCACCACAATGTTATGTAGCTATAGATGTGTACAGTCACCTGCATTTAAATAATTGACATCCGTGGTCTAATACCACATGTGCTGTTTTGATGCCATATTTTAAATATGCTGTTTTCTCACTCTCAAGATACAAATTATAAAATGTATTCACCCACATACAGAATCTAGACTCATTTCCAAATACTCTATTATAAATGGTCTCCTTTTGTGATTGTATTTTCTAACGGCGTAATTCTGATAGGAACACAACTAGTTTTGTATACAACTATGCTTTCCTTAACAGGGAAGATACATTCTGAGAAATGCACCATTAAGGGATTTCATTATTACGTGAATATCCAGAGTGTACTTCCACAACCCTAGATGGTATAGCCTGCTACACATCTAGATGATATGGTACAGCCTATTGCTGTTTGAATACTGTAGGTAGTTGTAACAAAATAGCAAGTATTTGTGTATGTAAACATGTCTAATTCTAGAAGCGGTACAGTAAAAATACAGTATAAAAGGAAACTTGCCCATGTAGTATACCTGCAGGGAAGTTATCATGAAAAGACCTTACAGGACTAGACGTTGCTCTGGTGAGTCCACTGAGTGTGAGGAGAGTGACCACCAACGCCCGGGACATTACTATATGCTCCTCCAGGCTTTATAAACATCGTACATTTAAGCAACACGAAATTTATTATTTTTTCCTCACTTCAATAATAAATTAACCTTAGCTTACTGTAACAGTTTTAGTTTATAAACGTCTTAATTTTTTAACTTTTTTTAACTTTAACTTAATTTTTTAACTTTTCAACTCTCATAATAACAGTTACCTTAAGACACAAATACCTTGTAAAGCTGTATGGCTAACAAAATACTCAGTTACAGAAAAATGAAAACTAAAGAGCTTAATATTGTTTTGAACTTTTGAGATACTGAACATTTCTACAATATTCAGCATTTTAAGAGATACGGCAAATGGTACCATATAAGCCATGAATTAGGAATCATTAATCTTTTCGAAGCAAATTTTCAATATTCATCACTCTTTGACTCTCTAATTCACCTACATTCAAAGAATCATGAAGAAGTAGATTCGTTCCATCTAAGTTAGTACTAGTAAAGATGGCATATAACTCAAATTCTGTCAATGGGGAATAACATAAATATACTGTATGTGTACAATGGAATGCTGAACAATAATTTTAAAAGCAGACATACAGACAAGGAACTATAGATATTATGATATGTATGACATTGATATATTATTAAGAAACCAAGCAAGTTTCATAATAACATTTAGTAATTTTTCATTAAGGTAAATATAATATACATAGGTAAATAATAATATACACAGTACGAGTGCAAACACATACATATGTATGTACACACACATTAATAAAAGTTTATCATAATTTAGAATGTCTGTGAAAATGAAACCAACACTATCCCCAGGGTGTTGGAATTCCTTGGATGGCCTTGAACTCTCTTCTCAATATAGATGGACTTTGACCTTCTGATGGAGTTAAGGCTACTCCACACTAATTAGACAGAAAATAGTTAATCATGCATATATCTGGAGAATGAAATGGAACAGATGCAGTGCTATAAGAAGGGCAGACTTGATATTTTCTGTACAATTTCACATTTTTAACACGCATATCCTTAATATAATTTATATAATTCAAAACACGTGAATAGTGCACAAAATAACCACAAGTGTTCTTAGATGATAAATTATTGTTTGCATTGTTATGTACTCAAGTTCGACTTTGATTTACTGTGACTTATAATCACACATACAAATAAGTTTAAGCTAATGAATCTATTAACATTAATGCTGTAAAATAATACTCATATACTTTTCATGCCACTATCTTAAATTTACAAGTTACTTACATTAAATAATTTTAAGCACACTCAATATATTTTTAGGAAAACATCTTCTTGAAAACATGCCTTCCTAAATTAGGGGAAAGTAATATTTTTGACACTTCCAAGGCCTTCATTTTCTTTAATAAATTGTATTTTTAGAGACAATAAATTTGCTGAACTGAAGGAATTCAGTTGTTTTGTGTCAGATCAACTTAAATTCTCTACATAATTGTTCTGTAGTTGGATGTCTGTGTGTATGTGTGAGAGTATGACAGTGTGTGTGTTTAATGCATAAATTTCAAAGAAAGCCTGGGACCCCACTTTGTAATATCCTTGAGCAATGTGACCTAAATTAAGATTCTCAACTCTCTTTAAAATTAGCCAGACTCTCCGGAGCAGGTTTGTCTAAATCTAGAAAAATAAAGGCTTTAGGCCATTGATATACCAAAAGTGTATTTATTTAATATCACTCAGTAGAACAGTTTTATGCATCACAAATTAATTAGCAAATGCAGTTAATTTTTCAGAATCTATTTTTAAAACTTAATTAAGTCTTCCTCTTCCTTTTCAATATTACTCTGTGTTTGGAAATAAAATTATAGGAAGATTAGTCTCTTTCTAAGATTATTATGAATGTGAATAATTAACTCTGCCATCATCTATTATATACATGTTAAGCTTAAATTGAATTTTAACCATTACTGTAAATATAGTAATTTAGTTTTCAATAGAGCATCTTACTAAATGGCTCAAAGTGTTAATTTTTATAGAGGTGACTGAGATGGTTAAACTATGTTTTTGCTTAAAAGAAGAAATAAAAGCAATATAATTTTTTTTGTTTTGTGATGCTTTTTATTTCTATGTAGTGTTATGTAAGTTTAAACTTACAGAAAAATTATAAGAATATTCTAAATAATCTATTCTCTTTCTTTCTCTCTCTTCTTTTGAGATTATAATCACACACACTTATGACCACTTAATGTTGCCTCATGTTGCTGAGACTCCTTTAACTTAAAAAAGACAAAAACCTTTTTATTCTACTTTTCAAGCAGGATAATTTCTAGTCCTCTATCTCCAGCCTCATTTGCCATTCTTTGTTGTTATCATCAATCTGCTGTTAAGGCAATGGAGTGAGCTGTTAAATTCACATATGAGATCTGACAATTAAGTTCATGAACTGGCCACCGTGCCCTTGTCTTGGCAGCAATGTACAAAGAACTTTGTAAAGTTTCATCACCTTGGTGTATCAGAGTTCTCACCCGTGTTTGTGTCAATATGTGGCCGTGTCTTGGTGAGTGCTTCATTACTGTTGTGTGTATTTATTTGCTATGCTGAGAAGCCTGGAGCTAGAATTAGAGCAATGAACAAACATCAAATTTCTTAATAAACTTGGCAAGAGTGGAAGTGAAATCTGGGGCATGTTAGTCCAAGTTTACGAAGACAATTCCATGAAGAAAACAGCAGTATCCAGATGGATTAAATGCTTGTTGAGGGGAGAGAAAGCATCACTGATGGAAAAATGTCCAGGTAGACAGTAAGGAGCAGAATTGAAAAAAGCATTGCAAAATTTCATTGAATTCAGTGTCAAAATCATTATCATAGCAGACCAAGTAAACATCAATAAAGAAAGAATTAAAAAATCTTAACTTAAATCTTGGCCAACTACTCATGGCTATTCCATCATGATAATGCACCAGCTATAGCACTGTCTATGAGGGAGTTTTTAGTCAGTAAACAAATAACTTATCATAACACCCTCTAATTTGTACTCCTCTAATTTGTCCTCCAATGACTTTTTTCTTTATCTGAAGATAAAGAAAAGATAAAGGAAGACATTTTAATGGCATAGGACATAAAGGTAATATCATGACAATTTTATGGTCATTCCAAAGTTAAAGGCACGCTAGGTGCTGGCATTGGTACACAGCTCCCCAAGGGAGTACTTTGAAGGTGACCCTAGTGATGTTCACCAGTGAGGTTTCTAGCATTTTTTCTAGGATGAGTCTGCAGACTTAATTGTCAAACCTCATATTTTACCTCTTAGTTTTAGAACTTCCATTTTTTTAAGGGTTTAAATTTCTCTGCTGAGATATCCCAACTGTTCATTCTCTATGAAAATATTTACCTTAAAATCAAAACATTTTTACACGATTGTACGAGGGACACTAACTAACAAATGCAATCAGTGTAACCTGGTTTCTTGTACCCTCAATGAAGCCCCAACAATAAAAATGTATATATATAATTATATATATTATTATATATAATATAATACATAATAATATATAATATATAATAATTATATCTAAATTATAATTATAAATATATATATAATTATATATTATATATAACAATACATATATATAATAAAAAATAAAAAAAGACCCTAAAAAAATCAAAACATTTTTAAAACATCTGCTTTGAATATCTTGTTTCTAATTTCAACCTTCGGGCAGTTTCAGGACTGATTGCTATTGCCCACTTTTTCTTTTATCTGAGGAAGAATATTTATTTTCCTCCTAATTTACGTATTCATTTTGTTTTCTTCTTTTTATTTTGTGAGGCCAGCATACCTGGCATTGTGAACATGGTACTATTTAGCCCCTGCGTTCTGTTAGCTTCCTTCGATGAATGGTGACTTTTGCGCTATCAAGTAGTTAATCTGGCGGGACACAAACTCTACACTCTGCATTTCCTGCAGCAGGACAGTGGTTAAAATCTTGGATCAGTTCTTCTAACCTTCCACAGATTGCTGTCCACAGAGCATTTCAATAATCCTTTATGACTGTATATTTCATGGGAGACCTAAGGATGCAGGCCAAGTTCATGTGCAGATTTGTGGGTGATCTTGTCTGTTGACACTCCTTTCATCAATATCCCTCTAATGTTGCCATTCCTCTGACAGCCTTGCATTCCGGCATAAGACTTCTCAATATAGTTTGGATCTTCTGATTGAGTTCAGGCAAAAAATCTACGTAAACTCAGATAGAATCCAATGAAAATCCCTCCTCAAGGATTACTTACCTCCGGTTCTACCTGCCTTCAGTGGTTTTCTGGTTCTGTCATAATGATTTTTTCAGAGTTTTCCAGAAATTTTAGTTGCTATGTACAAAATTATTAATCTTATGCAAACTTTTGATAATGACACGGCTGCAGGACTGGATTGTCATTAACTAATACAATATTTTTTAAAATTTCTTTTATGTATGCAAAGTAATTTGAGAAATTGTCATTATATGCTGATTCTGTAAATATTTTTCAAAAGTTTCATCTCATCATTTAAATCATAAATAGATTTTTAACCAAATTTTTACACAAAAAGCAATAAAATGGGAGCTCATGATATAAATCATTATTATAGTATCAAATTATTTTACTGTTATACTCCATGCTCATCATAATTATACTATGAAATAATTAAGAGGAACCATATGAAGTGAGTACTAGTATTTTAATAAAGAGTAATTGAGGCTTAGGTATTAAGTACTTTTCCCAAGCCACAAATATGCTAAACGTTATCCAAAAATTATTAATTCAGAAATCACAGGGTAACGTTAATGTGCGAATTCATCTGTTAAGAAACAAAACAGATATTTCTGTTAGCAACATGGCTCTCTATTCACTTTAATGGAAGTATATCTCAAAACTGAAATTTGATGGAAATTCCAACAAAAAGTTATTATTGGATAATAAAGAAGCAATATAAATTTTTAAATTAAAATACTATGGAAGCCATATGAAATATTCTTTGTCATTAAAATGAATGACCAAAAATAAGTCATCACACTGGGCAAAGCTTTTATTCTGCTAAATTTAGTGTGAAAAAGCAGCTTCAATTTAAGCCATCTCTTTTAATGCTTATAATGCTGTATCAAATGAAGAATTTAATGAAGTGAGTCATTATCAACCAGTTCTTAGGCCAATTCTCATCAGAATTTCAGAATTAATTATGACTTATTTGAACAAAAGTTTTGTTAGAATTTTAGATTGAATTCCTCTATGCCAGCAAATATGAGGTCTGTTTAAAAATGATCTCTAGATTTACACACTTGTGTTTTTTTTTAATCTAGTAATAATCATAGTCACAAAGTCAATGGTAAGCTATCAGAAGGTCGAATTACCCACTAACTCATATAAACTGTCTGAGCAAACAAAATTCTTCATAAATTGGGAAAGTTTAAAATTGAATGTTTATCCTCAATCTCTTTTATTATGTTAGAGACAAACGGAATGATCACTATTAATTTTATCTTTTTCTGTCTTGCATTCTCTCTCTCCTCTCTCTCTTTCATACACACACAAATCACAGTATCGTTGAAGATTTCTTTATTTAATTCTAGTGTTACAAAGAAAATCAGAAAAGGGCAAGTGACTTTAACCTGTAAATAAAGGGAATTTTTTAAGTCCTAGAGTAATGAAAACAATATTTATTCCATGCAAAAGAAACAACATTAAAAAAACGGCATGCAGTTACTTATCAATGAACTACGAAAATTTAGAGCCATGAATTTCGGCATAAATGGAAGTTGATAAGGCAGAAACTAATGCGGGAATCCAGCTTGAGTGGCAATGTAAAGGCCCTTGAGGGCTACGTTAAAGTGGTTAGAAACTTCTCCAGAGCTCATGGGAAACCAGGTCTCTGAAGTCTTTTTCTTTTTTTTTTAAATGGAAAAAAGTTTTATAGTTGGTTTTTCCAATTTCAAAGACAATAGTTACTTTTTATTAACAAGGAAAATAATCCCATAAAATATAAACAAGAAATAAACATTATTTATCCTCTCATGAGACTGAAATATCAACAACCAACATGTTGACAGGTGCTTTTGATGCATGCTTGTACTTACAAAAAGTATCTGTAGGCCATAAAACAGTTTTAAAACCCTTTTAGAACTTGTTACATATGTAATCGATGGTACAGGCACGTGGTAAAAAATTCAAGTGAAAAATATGTCTCAAGCTATTATTTTTCCATTTTCCCAAGTTCACTGTCCAAAAATAACAAATGTTGGTACATAATTTCAGAAACAGCTGTGCGTATACACTGAGATACATGCACACACGTTTATAATTGTACTCCCCTTTAAAAAACATTGTAGCATATTATAAACATGCAACGTGAAACACTACACGGCAGCTTGTCTTTTTATTTGACAATTTTCCTGAAAAGCTCTATGTATTAAAACGCACGTTCTGAAGCAAAAGGAAAGAGAGGCAAAGAAGTCAAATCAGTGCATCAATTATTCATTTTTGCTTGATTTACGAATTTTCTCACGAATGTGTTGCCTTATTAAATGATAAACAAAGCATAATGTCTCCAATATTTTTACAGTTTTGAATGCACTGACCATTTTTTGGTCAAATACTGTGACTGTTTTGGGGGTATTTGGAAAGTGTAAATTTCATACTTGATAGAGCTGTGTCAATTAGATCAATATAAGCAATAGGATTTTTTAGGTCTTATTTTTTTTTAACTCTACATTTAGAGCAGACCACCCTGATGACCTTTTCTTTACGATTTTAATGTAGTTATTTGAACATAGGTCATGCCTTTAAATTTTTCAATGTGAATCAAATCTTCATTTTATAAAATCCTTTTTAACCAATTAGTGTTTGGCCAGAATTATGTATTATTGGCTATTAATCACTGACTCTTGAAAAGTGTTTTGCCTTTAGTTTTCTTTTAAACTTTCTGAGTTACTTCATTTTTAAGTTTCTTGCACCTAAAATACAGTTGGGTTTTGACTAGTTAACCAACATGAGTAATCTTTTTTTTAGTAGCTAAGCAAATCTCATTAATATTGATAGAGATAAAATAATATTTGGCTTTAGTCTCATCATCTGAATTTATGTTATTTTTCTAGCATTCATGTTTATTCATTTTCTTACTTAATAAAGTGTGTTTACTTTATTGTATGTTTCCTTCTGATAAGTTTGAAAGTTTTTGTTAAAGTTATTATGGGCATTTATAACTGTTTTGTTTAGTGGAATGAACCACCTTCTCTCCCATCGCCTGTTGATTTTCCTTTGCAAGTGATTCTGAAATTACCATACGTACATCTACTTTCCTCCACATCTGTAATCTCCAATGTGCCACACTAGGTTGCTGTCTCTGTAACAAACACAATCTCACAATCTAAAACTTCTCCCTCAAAGCACATTTTTACTCACCACCATGGTTTTTCACTTATCCTGAGTTCCATGGCATAGCTCCCAACTTTTAGGCAAGTATTCTGGCTTTACTCAATTGCAACTCCAATCAGCAAAAAGTGTGAGGTAGTATGATTGACAGATGTTGGCTCAGAAAACCTCCCCTGAGGTCAGATTGGAGGAGAGAGCTACCAAAGGAATAACGTAAGAGCATACTATAGACAATTGATGCCCACTGTATTTCACCCCAGTGTAAACAACAACACATATACTTCATTCTTTCAACCTCTATTACAAAAATGATACTGGTTCATTTGTTAAATGAACTTCTAGACCCAATTCCCATTCATATGTCTTTTAGATTCACCCTAGTCATTCAATTCCTTTTTCTTCTTTTCTTCTAATTTTTTAAATCTCAGAATACTATGGAGGGTACAAAATTGTTGGTTACATGGATTGATTTTTATTTTATTTTATTTTATTTTTTGAGACAGAGCCTCAAGCTGTCCCCCTGGGTAGAGTGCCGTGACTTCACAGCTCACAGCAACCTCCAACTCCTGGGCTCAAGCGAGTCTCCTGCCTCAGCCTCCCAAGTAGCTGGGACCATAGGCACCCGCCACAATACCCAGCTATTTTTTGGTTGCAGCCATCGTTGTTTGGCAGGTCCGGGCTGGATTTGAACCCGCCACCTTAGGTGTATGTGGCTGGTGCCTTAGCCACTTGAGCCATAGGTGCCAAGCCCATGGATTGATTTTGTACAGTTTGAGTCAAAGTTTTAAGCATGACTCATTTCTATCATGAAGACTTTCTATCCCTCAGCATCGATTTCTTTAGCCTGAAACATTATAATAGAAAAATTTTTCGCGTAACATAATAGTCTCCTATTACTTCTGTAACAAATTAACACAAACTTGGTGGCATAAAGCCACACATATTTGTAAGTGAACAGTTATGGAAGTAAGAAGTCTCACTAAGATAAAACTATGGTTTCAGCATGGTCCTACTCCCTCCTTCTATAGATTCCAGGGTAGAGTAAGCTTCTTTATCTCTTTTAGTTTTGAGAACATTTTGTGTATTGCTTGTCCCATGTCCCCTTCCTCCATTTGTGAAGACAGCAGTATAGCAACTCAAGTCTCTTTCTCCTTCTATATCCACATCACCCTCTGTCCTTCTGATCCCTTACCCTGTAGTTACATCAGGTCGACCAAATCATACAGGATACTCTCCTCATCCCAAGATCTTTATTGTAACCATATCTGCCAAGTCCCTGTTACTATATCAGGTAACATTCACAGATCTAAAGAATTAGGGCCTAGACATACTGAGGAGCAAATATACTGTCTACCTTCCCTAGGTCGTGCTATTATGTCATGTAAATATTTTGTAACAAAGTGTGAGTGATTTCACTTCAAAAAGGGATCTTTTTCAATGAGTAGGCATTGATAATCTAAATGCAGTTTTACCATCACCAAATATACAGCACATTATCTGATTTTCTTAGAAACCAATTCCTCTGGTAACCAACATGATGCAAATATGAATATATTAATCTTTCATCAATATTTTCCATTACTAAGGATTTTGTTGACTCTGTTTAGAATGGTTAGCATTCCATTTCTGTGGTCTGAATGTTTATGTCCTCCTAAAATTCATACGTTGACATCCTCATCCCCAAGGAAATGATGTTAGGAGGTAAATAAAGACTTTGGGTCATAAGTAGAGCCTTCATGAACATGAGTGTCATTATAAAGGAGACCCCTCACTCTTTCCACCACATGAAGACACAGAAGAGGTACCATTTATGAACTAGGAAACCAGCCCTTGTCAGACATAGAATCTCTTGGTTCTTTAATTTTGGACTTCCCAGCCTCCAGAACTATGAGAAATAAATTCCTATGGCTTTTAAACACTCAGCCTATGGTGTTTTGTTATAGTAGCTGAATAGACTAAGACACCAATATACTCTTTAGATGTATTTTAAGTGCAGCATTTAAAACAATTAAGCAAATAGTACTTGGAATTTTTTTAAAGATTTCTAGCACGGGTCAAAGTTGACTGGCTATGCTTGGTTTACATCTTTCTACCACTCTTAAAACACAATATGATGGAAAGCTTACAACCATGAAAAATGTGCCGATTTCCACAAGAGTTTCCTTGCTGTAATTCACTGATGAAGAATTTCTCAGCAACCAAGTAAGGACTTGGAGACAACTGAATCATGTTTTCTAAGAATAAGAACATCAAGTTTTTTAAATAGTACTTCCTAGTAGCTCTTGAGACAGTCTCTTGTGAATTCCCATGAAAACTGTGACATGACACTGAAAACAGTGAGGGATAAACAGTCACAATACCAAAAACCATGACTGATGGCCTATTCCCAGAATCTGGGAAGAGTTTTCCTTGTATATACGGGAAAAGGTATTGGATTGAAAAAATTATCAGAGACCACATATGCTTTATTTGATATCAAAAAACTATATTCTCTGAGTGAAGACTAGAATATAAATAGTTCTCTCTTCTCTGATTCCTGACTCAAGCCCGGGAAACACTAATTTCAGCTCACTAATTTATATATTACTCTTCCACCTACCCAACAATTATTTTCTAGGACAGTGCAATAGAAAGTTGATGCAGTTACTACCATACTTTAAGTTCCTGATGCTTTTGACAGAGCAAAGGTTGACGCAACATCCATGGAAATCAATTTGACATGAGGATGAAACAGGTAAAGGGCATGCTCCTTGCATCAGTGATTCTGAGTCTAGAAATCACTTCTTGGCAAATAATTATTTTTTAGACAAATAATGCTTCAGAAACCCAATTTAAATTTAAAACCATGAGAAAATGGTTTTAAAAAAATGGGTCTAAGTGGAATAAAATTGTGTTTCAGGATACCTAGGGCATTCTGGAAAAGGCAACACTCCAGGGTTAGCAGAAATAATATTGGCTATTAGGGATTAGAGGTGGGAGTTAGGTCTGACTACAAGGTGTTATAAGGAGGGAATGCAGGGGAGTGTTAGAATGTCTCTTTTTGATGATTGTGGTTATCAAAAATGTGCTATGTTAAAGCACACAAGAAAGTATACCAAAATTAAAAGAAGGAAGAGGGAGAGGAGGAAGGAGGGACAAATTTAGAGAAGAAGAAGAGGAAAGAATTGTTTTCCTGTGTGTAAATTTAAAAAATGTTATCAACATTCATAACATATACATGTTGGGATAAAATTTGAAAAAAAAACAGGCAAAAATTTAAAATTCATTCATGTGTTAGTACTCTCTCCCTAAAATAACACAATTAAGATCTAGTAACAAGGCTCAGCGCCTGTGGCTCAAGTGGCTAAGGCGCCAGCCACATACACCTAAGGTGGCGGGTTCGAATCCCCAGCCTGGACCTGCCAAACAACAATGACAGCTGCAACCAAAAAATAGCCAGGCATTGTGGTGGGCGCCTGTGGTCCCGGCTACTTGGGAGGCTGAGGCAGGAGAATCACTTGAACCCAGGAGTTGGAGGTTGCTGTGAGCTGAAATGCCATGGCCCTCTACCCAGGGGGACAGCTTGAGCTCTGTATCAAAAAAAAAAAAAAAAAAAGATCTAGTAACAAATAGGTTAACTCTCTGTTAGCTTTTAATCTTTATATGTATATCTATATCTATAGATCAAATATATATTTGACTCCTATTATTTTTTTTTATTTTTTTGACTCCTATTATGTTTAGAACATATTGCTTTATCATATATAGAATAGCATTTTCTCTATATAGTTATGCATTTTACATACTTGTTATATAAAGATTGAGTATCAAAGCTTATGAATGTATTACAATTTAATGATTTTCATGTAATGGTTAAGTATGATCTCTCTATTGTACATATAACTATTTTAATAAGAGATATAAATATTTTCTAGCAATATGCATGACAGTATTCTTAGAAGATAGTTGCTATGGTGATGTTGTGTTGGCTGTAAACAACCTCAGGTACTTGTTATATCTTCCCTTCTTCACAGCTGTCAAGGTGCTGCGAGGACAGCTCGGCTGCCCTGATATGCTGCCCCTTCTTTTCTCTTGCTATAAACTACAAATGCAGTGATTACAAAATGGCCATCTTGCTATACGCCTTTTCCCACTGAATGAATTTAGAAAAAATATATTTATTAAAGAAAATAGTCTTTGAATTTTATCAGAATACAAGATCTGACAGGTCTAGTACTTATATGTATGACGTACTTCTACATAATTTGAACTCTGTGGTATATTTGCAAGTTTCTCACGCGGGAACATTATAAAGATCTCTAAGAACCTCTATGCTCTTTAAAGAAGCAGATCTTTAAAAGTTATAGTGCATTTCATTATGATGCCAAAGCAGAAGAAATCACATAATTAATATGTACACAAAACTTGAAGTACAACCTTTGTTAAAATCAAGATAGCGCTCAGATTGGAAAAGAGAGGTAATTTTTCTCCATGCACAAGTATCCTAGGATGTAATTATGGTGTCAAAGGATGACTACAACACACTGTCTTCCCTCTCTAAGGGGTAGCAAGGTCAAAGGCTATCTTGTAATGACCAGATGGAAAGGGAATGTATCAGAGGTAAGTATTGGCATATTGGAACACTTAGTTCATTTTCATTACATCAAAAGTATACGGTTCAGAGCTTGCTAACCAAGTCCAAGCAGGCAGAATGGAAAGGGGCTGGAGAAGACAGTAATTCTTGCTGAATATAAAATCTAAAACATTGAAGCAGCCACTATACAGCATTGTGGAGCTACAGAGGCCTCAGGAGCCACTGCTGCAGCTGCAGGCAGCCTCCCCACACATCCATCCGTCCAGCCAGTTTGGAGAAAATGCGGCCAAATGGATTCTGAGAGTCTATTACTTGTACACTTAGCAACAAGATCATTATGATGTTAACTCCTCGCATCCTGAGTCCCCCAGGAAGACAAGTTGGAGAGGCAAGTTGACAGGTAGCATGGGTGCTGGGTTACTCTGACACTGAAGAGTCATCTTTAACTTATAGCCAAGTAGTTTAAAGCCTGCAATGGTACTCTAAAGAAGGATAAGGTCAAAATCTGTTGTTCAACCAAAACCAGGGAGATGGGTAGAAACAGCCTTACAGCAGTTTTGTAAGGCAAGAAGTAAGAGAATAGTCTGTGACAACTTGTCACCAGCCTGCTTATCTTTGATTGCTCTCACAGGCAATCTGCAAACACTGGGTTAGACTATGGTCAAGCCTTGCCTACATGGTCAATATGGACATATGCAAAGTTACCAGGACCTCAGGGCGGAGCTTTTCCCTATACTAAATGACTTATGAGATGTGAAAACATTAAAATTGCAACTGGCAAGAGGCTGGAAGAACCGTGTCTAGTATTTCTTAAACTAATGACCTTAGTAGGTTCTAAGTGAGTTTCTAATCATCTAATCAAAGACATTGATGTGCCTTTGCATTCTTGTAAAGAATACACAAGGAGGATGAATTTGATTTTTAATTAATTTAATTTATGCTCTGAGCAGCTGTGTATTCAACAGACCCTCTTGGTCCTAAGTCACAATTATTTGCAAGTTGATTAATAGATTAATCTCCTTTTTGTCTCTTACCCCCTACCTGTGAACACCATACTCCTCAGGAAAAGCCCAGAGTCTCAAGACTGTGGGAAAGTCCTGCTTCACACTGGAGGTCTGATTTCTGCTTGCATCCTTACTGACTTAATGACTTCATAGAAGGCTTTCTCACATTGTTACACTACGATCAGAAAAGATTTTCCCCAAAGATTAAAACTGACATTCCAACTTTCAACTTACCTATAGTTGTAAAGTTTATTATTTTGTTTGTTTGTTTTCTCTATTGGTAAACCCTGGATTAACATGCTACCTCTTCTACATGGTTGATCTCAACAAACTAGGACCCAGGCACCTATCTTCACTTCTTAGTTATCGGTTCCCAAAACTGTGAGTGCCAGAGAAAAACGTGTTCCAGGGTTGATAGCTTCTGGCACAGAAATATAATTCATTGCTCTGAATTTCAAGAGTTCAACTGGAGTCAATAGCAGAGAATCTAAACAGGTAGCAAATAAAATGTACATATTTTCAATCTCTTATACTGTAGCTACAGGAGACAGCCACTGTAATAACATTTCAGTGGTAAGTACTTGACAGAGGACGTGGCATCTTGCCTTCCTATGCTGAGTTCTGACCTTGCCTCTTTTCCCTTTTTTAAAATTGCCCACTTAAATTTATGTCATGGACCTCTAAATCTATTTAGTCAACATATTTACTGAGCGAGGCTGAGCACTGTTGTAAACTTCTGTCTTCGTCAAATGTGCGTTATGTAGGAGACAGTCGACAACTTAAGTAGTCGTAACCGTGGTGTAGAAAATGAAATGAGTGACGTGACAGAGATGGGTGGAGAGTTTCTATAGGGGGTTCTGGATCTGGAACATCAAGATCTTCACCATCAGCTCCTAAATCTCTTCCTGAGGAAGAGCAAGCAAAATTAAGACCCTTTTATGAAAATAGAGTTTTACATGCTGCAATTTTCTATTTAAAGTTACTAATTCAACCTACCTGTATGTGCTCTGTGAGGCCCAGCAGTACCCAACCCGCTGCAAGAGATAAAGGAAAATAGGAATCAATGACTGACTAGGTAATGTGGAAGGTAAAATGTCATGTCATAGCTATAAATGGAAAAAAAAATAAACTTTTAAATGAATACGAATCATGGGAAACATGGTTTTTTTCCTTAGTAACAAATTTAAGTAGCAAGTCCCAAATGATGTGTTGCTTACTTACATTAGAAATATATTTTTAGAATGTAGTCCAGGAATAGCTTTGCTTCTCCTAGAGACCTGGTATATATTCTTCTCAGAGATAATGAGAACCATGTAACTAAGACCATTTCTCTTTTGCTTTAACTTCTAGAGCAAATTTAGATCTCAACTTCAACAGCCGGTTTGGATGTTACATCTGCTGATCTGTGTTCTCTTTATCCCTTTGTCTATTTCTCCTATTCAGATTTTTTTAAATTTTTCTTGATCTTGATATTTTATTTATGTTTTACTATTTTGTCGGTTGTGTTTTTATAAGCCATTCTAAATCCTAGTGGATTAGCTCAGGATATAAATAAGCTACTGGCTTAAAATTGTTCTGAGTGCATTACTGTACCACCTCTAAGCCACATGAATTCTCAGAAAAAAATTTTTTCTCCCAGCATTGGAAATTCTAACTTTTTCTTATAAATTTATCTCCAGGAAATAGTAAGACTTTTTAAAAACATTTTTGGTAATTTCATTTGAGATATGAACTTAAGTTTTGGGTATTAAAATTTTTCATTCTCTTATTTTTAAACTCCTCTCAAAGAAAAGAAAAACAAGGCTATTTAAAATGTTAGCAGGCACAATTCTTCTAAATACTTATTACTCTACTTTTATTTTCTTTACATTTAAGACATTTACTTCTGGGTGCAATTACGGTCTTGTTCATAATCTATTTCTATCATTCTTATCTTAAATTCAAATATCTGATTTGGCTAAGGAAATAATTTAAGACAAAATACAGAAAATGCATAAAAACTTAGACGATATTAATAAATTTACCTATATAAACTTTAATCACCTATGTAGAATCAAAAAGGAATCTTCAAAAAAAAGATCAATTCACATGGCTAACTAAGGAGAATTTCCTTCATGCACAGATAGCTCTAGAAAATTACTAAGACAAAGTCTAATAACTCAAAAAAGAATTAGTAAAAGTGTATGAACATGCAGGTCACATAAACAGAAAAAAATATGAAAAGGTATGTAATTTTATCATGATAAATGCAATGGGAATATAAAAATTCATGAGCTATTTTTTATTTATTGGGTAGACAAAGAATAAGTAATTTGATAACAATGAGTTTTACCCAGGGTACCAAGAAACAAACCCTCTTATATTCTACTGAATATAATATTTATATATATATAAAATATATCTGAGAATATATATACATATATTTTTTTCATGAATTTAAAAAGGCAAGGCAATGTTTATCAACATTTTCAAATGTACATTTTCTTTAATCCAGCCATTTGACTCCAGGAAAATTTTTAATATGTATTTAAATTATAGGTATTTTAAATTACTTGTAATCCTCGGATAACTAGGAAAACTTTTGTCAAAAGTGATTAATTCAAGTGATTGATTGATTGATTATTTACCTAATAAGTAATTACTGTTCACTATGTGCCAGGCTTAATTCTAGGCCTTGTAGTCCAAAGTGAACAAGATAAAGGCTTACATTCTGGTGGGTAGTGGGGTTCATAGAGATGAACTCTGGGGAGGTAACATTTGATTTATGACTAAGGGCCAAGGAACTAGCGGTAGGAAACTAGAGGAGTATCACTGGCACATTTACACAAATAAATCTGCTATTAAAAAATACAGAGGACGGGTGGCACCTGTAGCTCAAAGGAGTAGGGCACCAGCCCCATATACCGGATTGGTGGGTTCAAACCCAGCCCCAGCCAAAAACTGCAAAGAAAAAAAAATTACAGAGGAGGAAAATCTAATTGGAACTGTTACAGAATGCATTCTATATATTTTTTTCTTTCTAAGTAATTACTGTCAACCAACATGATAGAACACAATGTATTATATAATATAATCCTTTGGCTAGATGAATTTATGCATGTGTGTCTGTGTTTCCACATGTGGGTGTGTGAGCTTGTGTGTACAGGTGTGTATACCCGTGGAAAATTTCTTAAAATTGTAAAAGAGACTATTAACAGTGGTTATCTCCAAGGAATAAGATTTGAATATTGGGGGCCTTTAAATTTCATCTTATGCTCATGTATTTCTTACACATTTCATCAGAAACATGTGTTATATTTAAATACTAATTTCAGCATAAATATATAAAGTGTATATATGAAATAAATAGAACTAGTTAGGAATAGTCCTTTCCCCAGCTTCTTCTAAATGCCATTGCAGGGTTTCAGGTCTTTTAAATACTGATCATATTACTTAATGAAATCAACATCCGCCTTTTTTTTCACTTTACACATCTGAATTTACTTCAAAAATAAAACGGATACATTTCACCATTAAATTTTCTGAAGTCATATTACATTTTTGTTCCATATAGCATATTATTATTGTCTGAGAATTCGTGCTTGCATCTAAATATAATATTAACGTGGATGTGTTAAATGGATTGTTTTAATGAATTATAGCACCAAACTTGACTAAGATTAGTCAATTGTATTAGTTACATGTTGGTTAGAGGAGGACCACCAGCAAGGTCTTTCTTCAGAACTTCTTATATTACGTAGTCTGTCAGGATAAATATGTTACCTTGTACAAAGCACTTCTGCATTTATTTCAATTCCCATGTCACTTCCTAGATGAGCACATTTCTAACCCACCCAGCCAAAGTCACCCTTGTCTCTGGAAGAGCACATTGACTTTGTTACTGCCCTTGCGCTATTATTAAAATGTATACTGATTGTGTTCTTTGTCAAATTCTCCCATAATACTGTGAGTGCCTAGAGGAAAATTGATATGCCTCTTAAAGCAAAAACAAGCCATAAAAGGGTTTCTTTCCTCAAACCAAAATTTCTTTGAGTCTAAAAAAAGCCAAAGTAAAAAGAAATAGAGAATCCCACAGTGAAACATTCTACTGCTATTTTTCCTAAAATACTTTTTATTTTTTTACAAAATTACGTGTTATAGTCAGCATACATAGAATACTTTCAAAGTTTTGCATTATATTAATTCTTACACAACCTGCATTTTTGAGTAAAGGGTGTATCATGAATATGATTTTGTCGTCAGATATTTTTCTGCAAAGACGTTTAATAGCTGCCCAATTCTATTACATATACATTTACATTATTTTAATCTTCTAACACTAGAATGTGTGGCTGTTCTGAGTTGGGGTTTTTTGAAGAAAATAAAGAACAAAATAAAACAGAAGCCTAGAGAGCAAACTCCCATGTAGTGAGAGCAAAGACGGGCGCTTCCTTTGATATTTGGCCTTTGCAGGGTCCATCATCTCCCCCAGCTCACCCAGCTCTCTCACTCCTCAGCTACTCTCAGTTCTGGAGCCTCTTCTGAGGGGTAGAAGCCGAGGTCTATTTCACTTCTATCCTTCCTCCAGCATCTGAAGCCCCTAGGTGATGGTTTTCCAGAAGACAATTAGAATGGGGCTTGGCAAAATTGTGTCTATTTAAGCCAAACACAAACAATGTCTGATGGGGCTGATTTGTAGCTAGAGTAAGGTGAACAGATTTTAACATTGGCAAAGCGGGACACCATTGATGGGGCGGGGGCAGGGGCGGGGCCTGACAACAATGCAAAGTTTGATAAGCAGTTCTCCATAATCACTTCTCAACAATTATTTGTTATTTTTACCGTTTAACATTATAAAATTACCAAAGTAATATAAAACTCATATCCTAGTGAAATATCCACATGGCAGCCGAAAACCATCTATTTCCTTACTGTTCTCCCTCCATTTGTGCATTCTTTCCAAAAATCAGGACTTTTTAAAAACGCCCAGGGACGGGAAAAATTGTTAAAAGTCGGGACTGTCTGGCTAAAAGCGGGACGTCTGGTCATCCTAAGCTAGAGTACCTTCCTGGGAGAAATCTCTCTTGTCCTTGGCTTTTCCCAGGCTTTAAGTAGCAGGTACTGTTTCTCCTTTCAGATGGAGCAGTAGATACTTAATTAGTAAAATTCGATGGCCAGGAATGTGTAAACAATCTTGTTTCAATGTTGGGATTGTGGATTAAATTAGAAAGCTTTAAGGTAACTGAGCCCTGAGGCAGCATGCTCTGGTGTCTGAGGTCTAAAATGAAGAGCTTGGATCATTTTTCCTCTATAATAATGCCTATCAGGCCACACTTTACAGAGCCCATGTAGCACAGGCAGGCACTGGCTTTGCTGACACCAACACTCAATAAGACCTGATGACTTCAGAGACCAGAAGAAAAAGGTCCGACGTCTGGAGACCCACTGGCTATCAAGGTTCACTTTATATCTCCCTATAGTTATCTCCGCCATCCTGTTATGTCCTTCGAGTAGAGGTTATAAAATAACTTCTGAATATATGTTTATAATTAGATAAGATCTGAAAGCAAAGAAACCTAAAAGCAAAGGGTCTCTGCTTACACATCCAATTTATGCAAGCGCCAACCTCTGGTTGAGAATGGTAGCTCCAGTGCCTCTCCATGCAGAAATTTGCATTTGGTGGGGAAATAAACAGCGTGGGAATGATATATTCTTATTGCTCCTCATCATCATGAAAAGTGGAAAAAGGAGCAGAATCATATACTATTACTACCTAGAATGTTCAAGAAAAGAGAACAGGCATTCTGGATGGGTCAAGCGGACCTTGCATAGAGTTCTGGTAAAGTGTCCTCATGTCCTTGAAGATTTGGTTACACTCAGAACTGAAACTCACTCCTGGGATACAGAGGCTTTTTACATTAGTCTGGCTGAAGATCAAAGGGTAGCATTTAACCAGGTTGTCATAGTGAGATGCTACCTCATTTGGGGAGTTTGTGTCGTGGTTAAAGCACACATTTCCCCAAATGAGAAACTTTGCTTAACATTAGCTAACTAATGGCAAAACTGATATTTTTTCAACTAGGTAATAAATTTTGTTGAAATAACCACTTCTTTATTCTCTTTCTCTTCCATTGAGCTTACCAACCTTCCTTAAAAATAAATATCTAAACCAGATGCTTTGGCCTCCTTATCCTTATTGATCACCAAGACTACTAGTAATCTTTTCAAGTTAGGCTACTATTATAAATTTGTTTACAGTGAATACATTGAATTATTTGCTACCTCCAATGTATTTGTCACAAAACTGTGTCATCTATCTATCTATCTATCTATCTTTTACTTACGTAGATCTCATCGTGACCTTATACAGAAAGTATTTCAAACCAAGCTTAAGAATGCTTAAGATATTTTTATTGGAATAGTGTATCATTTACTGTGCTTCTTAGCATTTAAGATGCGGGCCAAAAGCTGCATTCTACATCTCCACCTCAAGCTCTTCTGTTGGTGTTGGTGAGATTTTTATTTTATCAACTTGGTCATTGAAAATTCCAGTTTTTTTAGAGATCACTGTACTACTTTATATATTGGAATATTACTTTTATAGACTGAGAAAACCTATGGACAGGTTCATTTAAAATAAAGAGATGTGTTTCAAAAAGGCTGGCAATGTTTTAGTAAAGGAGGGAGAAGCATTTTTTTTCTTTTTTGAGACACTCTCACTATGTTGCCCCCTGGGTAGAGTGCTGTGGCATCACAGCTCACAGCAACCTCAAACTCTTGGGCTCATGTGATTCTCTTGCCTCAGCCTCCCAAGTAGCTGGGACTACAGGGCTTGCCACAATGCCTGGCTATTTTTTCTTGCAGTTGTCGTTGTTGTTTAGCAGGCCTGTCCTGGGTTCAAACCCGCCAGCCTTGGTGTATGTGGCTGGTGCTGTAATCACTGTGCTATGGGCGCCAAGCCAGGAGGGAGTAACATCTTATCTCTTAAAATCTTGTTGTAATAAGGCACATTATTTCAGAAATACTGTAAGAGCAGAGACTGTTAAATGGTGAGGAAAATACATAAGGTGTAGGTATTTGTCTGTTTCTATTTTTAATATTTTTTCATCTGTCCACATAGACTATATATGTGCTTTTTTCTTTTGTCAAATATTTATGTCATTTAGGTAAAATGCATTTGTTTTCTAAAGTCAATACATTTCAATAAAATCATAATAATGTATTTGCATACCTCATATTTAAGTAATATGTTCAGGATGTAATCTTGCTTCTGCTTAACTCAATTCTAGAACAAAACCAAAAGTTAAAAGAGGAAGAGGTCTTGGCAGGAGTAAAGAAGAGACTTGACACAGAGTCTGTGCTGGGGGACTGAGAAACTCAGGGAGGAGTCTTCTTGAGCAAAGCTTGCATCCGTATCTATTATTATAAAACAGGAATGCTTATCAGACATTAGCAATGATAGGACACGAGAAGGTCAGATAGAGCGTCTCTGCATTTGTTTTTGCAAAACTGCAGACCTTGAGCATGACCCTTTGCCTCCAGTGTCAAGAGATGTTTGGAATCCAGAGAATCCTTACCGTAACCCTTAGGCCTGGTACTGCCACCCCTCACGTGTACATTCTCTTTTGGAGGTCAGTTTGCTGTCCTCGTCACGTACACAACTCACATGCTATTCTCGTGACTCTTTAGATCTCTCAAGCAGACGTGAGCCAAGGCTGAAGGTCAGGAAACAATTTTCCTTACAAAAGACAATTAAGAACAATCTTTGTGCTCCCTAAGCAGAACTGCTCTTTGATAAATAAAGAAGTCCTGGAACAGTCCAATACTGTGTCTGAGATGTCCTTGTCTTGTTCATCTCCTTTTGAACTCGTTATTTCCTTCTAGACGCTCTTTTCTTCTTTGCGGTGTGGTATTTTCATTTTGCACTGTTTCAGGAATTCTTCCACCAGGAAGTCCCCCCCAGTTTCCTATCAGAAAGAATGTACTCCCTTAGTTCATTGTCCATGCAGAGCCCTTTCCATGTCCAAGGAAAGTCGCCAATGATAAAGTGAGGTTTAACCCAAAGGACAGAATGTACCATTTCGAATGCTAGGCACTGGGATGGCTGGATATACAGATATTTGGAAGCAAGAAGCCCATCTATTTATCTTGCAAATTCACACCACACATTTGATTAATTTATTTTGAAAGCTACATTTTTGTTAAAACATTTAGATTTCTCAAATGATGAAATTTGCTTAAGATTACATAGCTAATGAGAAAACTGAGTTTTTCCTTTGATGAGGCTGTTTTACACCCTAAAATGAAATTTTATTTAGTAATTACTCTTTTATCTATAATTTTAATCATTTTTTTCCTTTCTCTCCACCTTTTTATCTAGATATTTTCATTAAAAATAAATATCGAAGGCAGGTGCTTTGGTATCATATACATGTTACTATTATTATGTTATTTGCTGGTCCCTGAATAAAGCACTTAATATATATTTTCTTATTGGTCTGCCTATTAGCAATCCTGGATGGATGGGCCTTAATCCAGAATTAAAACATCTAAGGAATAACAAAAATGTTCATTTCAGTGTTAATACTTCCACTAAAAATTGTTACAATTAGTTTTAAATAAGAATTCCAACCTTGCCCCAAAAGCATTCTTACTTACAGCTTTAATTTTAATGATAATTTTAGAGAAGTTAAACATTCATTAAAGTCTCATGTACTGACGGTTCTTTGTCAAACTCCTTTTGTATGTCAATATTAATTTATGAATATAATTTGGCCTTGAGAATGTGGTTCTGTGTGGCAGTAAGTTATGTCCTAAGAGAAGACTTACTATCATAATTTTTTCCAAACAATAGCTTTAAACATCAATGTATTATTTTATGTATTTTTGTCAATGTATTTTTAATTTACATAAAAAGAGAATTTTAATTTGAATACTAATGAAATGCTAACTTGTATTATATCTAGGTTTGGGTTCATTTTTGTTTTATTCTTTCTTTTTTTCCCCCCAGATCAGTTACATCTCTAGTCTCTGCTGAATTCATTGAGCCAATTATTATCTAGAGTATCATTATTTTCCAGGGTAAATTATTTAGTAGAATAAGACAATGTTTTGTGAAAATGAGGACTGAGTATTAATGAACTCACAAGTTCAGAGTAGTCTGTCAAAGTTCAGAAGAAAACATCTCAATGAGACATCAGTATTTAGAAAAGAAGGATTTGGTAAAACATTACTGTCCTCATTAGTGCTGCAAGTCAATAAGAATATTTTTTGGAAAAAATCCTGCTGATCAGAGCACTTTTTACTTAGAATATTCCTGCTAAGTTAGTGAATGGTGTTTGGGGAGAGGGTTGAATCATAGTGTAATAAAAGTTGCCGATGTTTTTGTTTTTGACCATTTGTGGGTATAGAACAAAAGCTGAGGCTTTAAGAAATATTAATATTTAACTCAGAAAACCATCATGGTGGGAGTTAGAAGGGGAATTAAATTCTCAACAAAGTCTGTCTTCGGGCTCTCTGCTCAGGGGTTTATACAGTGCCAGGGGGTTGTTTTGGAACTCAGTGTTGACTCTTAGAGCTTGGGTCCTTGTCAGGAGGAGACCGCAAGGCGCCAGTGTCTACCCTGCAGGTGTCCAGGGGGATATCAAGCTGGTTCCTCCATCCACCTCAACATCAACACTTCCTGGGCTAAGGTGGCAGGTCGTGGTGCCACCTTTTCCTACATTAATTCTTATGAATCATTTTAAGAGTTTAGAGTTGACTCATTGTGAAAGGCCACAAATCCATGACCACGATATAACTGGCTTCTACATTTATGTTAAAATTTACCTTACCTTTTGTCTTCAAAGTTGCAGCCTGCATGCATATTTCCAATGTTAAAACAAGCAAAAGTGATTTGAACTTGTGACTTTTCTTGCTTCAGTTTTTACTTCTCCTTTGTATGTTCATAATTATTTTTCAGAAAAAGAAAAGTGCCCTAACCAATCATCTCCATATGTCTATTACTAAGTTGTCCTGACTCCTGCAGCTGACCCCCAGCCACTGACATTGTTCAGCTATCAATTTAGGACTTTGATATCAAAATGATAGAGTGTTATCAATCACAAAATCTTCCAGCTCAATGTATCACAATAAGAAAAGTTAAAAATATTTTAAGCCAAAAATTCACAAGTATCAAATAAACATTAACTTGAGGTCATAAAACTGAAAATGTGACAGCCAAGAAAAGAACTGATAAATTCTGGGGTAACACTCTTCCTAACGTACTCCTAACCCAGCCTCAAAAGCTGTAGTCTGAGTAAACAAAAATGTACAATTTTGGGCAGTATCTGTGGCTCAAAGGAGTAGGGCACTGGCCTTATATACCCGAGGTGGCAGGTTCAAACCTGGCCCCAGACAAAAACTGCAAAAAAAAAAAAAAAAAAGTAGAATTTTCACTTCATTTATCACATTTGTAAGGAGTTAGGCTTTAAGGGTTTCTTTTTTTGTCTTTTTTCTTCTTAATTCAAGACTAAGAATTGAAAAAGTGTGAGATTACAAGATGGTAGAGTGAAAACAGAAATAGCTGTTAGAGTTGGGTTAAGTGACAGGAATGAAAAGCAGTATCTGCCTTTTTTGACAGAAATGAGGCCCTGGTAAATTACAAGAGTCATCAGAATGATGACTAAAACACTGACACAATGATAAAAACAATACAACAATTTGGCAAGAACTATACAGTTAAACATGAAAAAATCAATAACTTTCATCTACATAGATAATAGCTGTCCAGAAGTTGTATTTCCGGAATCCCACCAGCGCAGACCTCAGCAAACTTCCCCCCACCCTAGAAAAGTAATCGAAGTTACTGTCACCAACAGTAAGACATATCTCCTCATAATGGCTGGCTGCATTCCACGCCAGTTTGAAATACAGGTGGCACAGGATAGTTAAGACAACCTAAAACAGGAGTACAGAGGTTCACGTAATTTGGGACAAACTGCTGAAGTTAAACATGGATAAGATGTAGAGAAGACTCATGACAGATACTGTCAAAACCTACTGCTACAACCACAACATACGAGGTTGGACCTTTCTGGGACAAGTTCACAAACTTAATTGTCCAACTTCAAATAAATAAGCAAATATATATATATATATATATATATATATATATATATACACACATATATATGCACACACATATACACATACATACGGACGGACAGGCTGTCTGAAAAATAAATCCAGTCATGTAAAATGAATGAGTGACATACGTGGATGGATATATATAATATATGTGTGCATATAACCAAAGAAACTCAAAAAGGTTGGTCAGTTAGAGGCAAAACATTTGATGAAGAAGAAAAATATTATGGGCAGCACCTGTGGCTCAAGGAGTAGGGTGCCGGCCCTATATGCCAAGGCTGTGTGGGTTCAAACACAGCCCTGGCCAAAAAACTGCACAGAGAAGAACAAAAAGAGAAGAAAAATAACACGATATGATAGTGATTTTTGGAAATTTAAGATAATCATTGGGAGCACTGACAAACATTAACACAATAATAAAAACAATAAAACAATTTGGCAAGAACTATACAGCTAAACACAAAAAAATCAATAACTTTCTTCTACATAGATAATAGCTGTCCAGAAGTTATATTTCCGGAATCCCACCAGCACAGATCTCAGCAAACTTCCCCACCACCCTAGAAAAGTAATCGAAGTTACTGTCACCAACAGTAAGACATATCAACCTCACAGGCCTCCTCAGTTGTGGCTTCTCTTTCCTGGAGGCATCATTTCACTTTTTTGTATTCTTGCCGATAATGAATAACCTGAATCTCGTCATGAGGAAACATCAAACAGGCTCAGAGCAAGAAACTTTATTCCTCAGAAGTGTAAAAGTGTAGAAGGAAAAAAAAATTTTTAAAAGGAGCATAATTTACAACCAAAATGCCCATCAAGTGTTTAGTGGATAAAGAAAATGGAATACTACTGAGACAAGAAAAAGAAGGATGTAATGTCTTTTGCAGCAAATTGGATGCCACTGGAGGTGGATATCCTAAGGGAATTAACTCAGGAATGAAAGTCACACACTGCATGCTCTCACCTAGACTGGGAGTTAAGTAGTGGGCATGCATAGTTATACAGAGAAACATGTGGGATACTGTAGACCCAGAAGGGGGAAGGTGGGAGGTAGGGTGAAAAATTACCTGTTTGGTACATTGTACACTATTAAGGTGACTGATACAGTAAAAATGTAGACTTCTCCAATGAATAATCCACCCATGTAACAAAAAACCATTTGCACCCTCTAAACCTATTAAAATAAATTTAACAGAAAGTGAATTAATTAAGCCTTCTGATGATTTGTTAATGCGTTTACAAATACCTTCTAAATACTAATCCTTATTTATAGAGCCCTACATCTTGCCTCCTTTGTTGACTTTAGTGCTGACCTTGCCTCTGACCTCTGGCCTCATTCTGCAGCCCTCTTCCCTTCCTTTGCCCTCCAGCTGCCTGTATGGACAATGACTTATACACTCATATGCCACATCACTCTCTGTCCTTTTGTTACTGGAATTTCTTCTTCAGTAGGTCTTTGGTCTCTGGGATTGGAAGAAATGAATCCACCAACCACTGATCAGTGGTAAGACAGGATTTATTTTACAGAAAAGAATACAGTTAAAAAAAGCACCAGAGCTCAGGGAAGACGACCCAAGGGGAATAAAAACTCCCCTCCTGGGTCCTTTGTCTAGCGGTATTTATGTATCCCAACAATGCATGGATACAATCCTTTCCTTCCCAAGCCTAGGAAACTTACATGAAAATGACCAGGCCTGTGAAATGGGGGTTCTGGTTTAGTCCCAAGTGCAAGGGGAGGGAGACAGTGTTGGGGGGGGGGGAAACACAGAGCTCCTGGAGCTGGCAACCTGGAGGTGTTGTCCCAGCGGTTGTCTGGCCCCTCCCACTAGTGGAGTCTCCTGCACCCCCCAACCCCCCTTCCTAACCCTCTGATTCCTCTGCCAGCTGCTGCTGAAACAACACTCTTGGGCGGAGGCAGCAGGTTCTTGCTTAGCTCAGGCCAAGCTGGTGAGCTGGCTGGGGTCCCCCCCCAACCCTGTATCACTTTTACTCTGCTGGGATCACTTCTTTCCTGCTCAGTAAGGATGCTACCAAACTGAGTTTGTCTCAAATAAGCTCTCATTAAGAGTAAGGTGACCAGATTTTAACATTGGTAAAGCGGGACACCATTGATTGGGAGTGGGGCAGGGGTGGGGTAGTAGTGGGGGTGGGAGGGGAGGAAGGGTGTGTTCGTGATTAAAAATTTGGTCTATATGGAGCAACCAAAATTTTCATAGAACTCAAAAATAGTATTGTAATTTTTTTTTAATTTCAACATAAGTACAATTTACAAATATAATACATTTTAAAAAAATTATGTATAGGGTGGTGCCTGCGGCTCAAAGGAATAGGGCGCTGGTCCACCTGGCCTACCTTGCCCAGAAGGGGAGTAGGAAGTTTACATTAGCCTTTTCATTTCCAAATGAAGTTACATTAACCTCTTCACTCCCAAATGGAGTTACATTAACCTTTTCAGCTGCTGAAAACCACATCTTCCCTTCCCGTTGCCCCGCTCTTCCCTAGATTGTTGGGCATTTTTTCCAAAAATCAGGACTTTTTTAAAATGCCACAGGACAAATTGTTAAAAATCTGGACTGTCCCACCAAAAGTGGGACGTCTGGTCACCTTAATTAAGAGCCACCCCTTTAGAAAGGAAGCTCTGTGAAAGCAAAATCTTGGTTCCTTGTTTCTTGTTTCAGCTCTCTGGCTAGTACTCTGCATTCTAGGTCCCAAATAAATATTCTCTAACATTGTTTGGCATTCCTGATCTCATTCAGTAAATTCAAGCTCTTCAATTTGTTTAACTAGCCAGTTACACTGTAGCATCTGACTCTGCCCATCATGCCTTGCTTCTTCAACTCCCACTTCTTCTTGACCTTTGTGCCACCATTTTTGTAATTCTCTCTCTCTCTCTTTTTTTTTTTTATAAATTTTGCATTCAAATTCTAGTTCTCTTCTTATCTCCCTTACTTCTTTCCCTTCTTCATAGCTTTGATTTCCCATGCTCAGAAAAGGCTTTCTGCAGATTCATAATGAGAGCCTTGGAAGGGACCGGTCACTTCAATGCCAGGTGGGTATGTTGGGGGGGGGCGGGGAGGGGGAGTCACTGGTGAAAGCAGAATGGAGGGAAGGGGACTGTTGGGCTAGAACACAGATCATAAAGAAGAATACCCCAAATTGGGAATAAAATCAATGGGTAAAATCCACACATCTTATAATATGGTCAAACTCATTAAAAATATATTTGCTTTCATGTCTGTGCTACAGGAATTTTCACCATCCTTCCATGCATTAGTTGAAGTAACATTAGCAGCTGTAATAAAAAAATAATAAAATGTTGTAATAAAAAAATTCCAGCATGTTATTAGCCTAAGTGTGTTAAAGTGTGTCACTCTTATTCATATTACAGTCGAGGGATGTATGGCATTCACTTTATCTTGGGGCTCTGATATCCTTCAGGATCTTGGAATCATTTATACGCAGGGAGTAGATGCAGAAAGAGCACTAAGGGAGGTGTTACACACAGGGAACTGTTTATCGGCGAGGTCTGTGTCTGCTCGCGTGGCCTTGATCAGTGCTCAGCCACTGTCAAACTCAACTCCAAAGAGTCTGGGAAACAGAGTGGGCTTTGTAGGAAGAAGACAGGGGCTTTGAGAACACATAGTCATCTGTCATCCTCTACGTGGAGAGATGGTGTGGAAGTTGGTAAGGCAAACATGATACTAGCTGATAGTTAATTTGGTATAAGAGGCAGTAATAAAAGATAAATGTTTATGAACATGCTTTAGTGCTCAGTGAAAACTCTTTGATAGGAGTAGTGACCTGGGTGCAAGTTGCTGGGGTTTATTTTGTTGATTTTAGTGCTGCCTGGCAGATCATCAAGCTGAATATACATTACACTCCGACTTGGGGATTTGAGGACTACGTCCATAGACGTTATTCTGCTGCCTCACATTGCCCTCTGGGTTCAGAAATTCTAGTATGAGATTTCCTGCATCTAGGATGCTCCTGCGACTTTCTTCTCAGCTTTCTGAGGTAGTGACTCTTACCTGTCCTGTCAGTGTCTCCTTTAGCCCTGTCCACTCCGGAGTTGTGTCCCAGGGTAACTCAGGACTAAGACACTAAGCTTAGCACCTTTGTCTTGTAGCTCTCCCTTGGAGAGTTCAGAAATTGGCCCAGTTTGAAATGTTATCTGTGCCCTCAAGGCATGCAAATTTATATCTAACTTTCCTTTTCATGACTATTTGTAGCTTTTTCTTGAATGCTCTAACCAGGATGTTGTGGGGAAAGATATGAGCTCTGAAGTTAAGTAGACCCATCAGATACCTGGTCTGTTACTAGTAGGTGTGCGACCTGAGGGAAATTACATGATTCCTCACAGTTTCAGATTTCTTATTTAAAAAAAAAAGAAAAAATGGAAAAGTAATACTTGTTGTTATTGTTACCATGATCCAATGATAATAAAACTTATATAAGACATTCTCTTTCTGTCCGTCATATGCTAATTAAATGATAAGCACCCAGGTGTGAAACCTGCCTGCCATCCTGAACACCTTCCCTGGCACACTTCTCCACATCTAAGTAGTTGTCAAGATCTATCACTTTTGCTCTTGTGACACAGAATGCTCGCTGTTCAGGAGAATTGGTTCCTCTTCCTTCTGGGCACCCGGCTACATTCCATTTCCCAGACTCTTCTACAGTGAGGTGTGGCCCTGATACTGATTTCTAACCAGGGCAATGTGGGGGAGGGGAGCAGTACGTGGCACTCCCAAGCTTGGCTCATGAAGAACTGCAAGTTGATTGACCATACACTTTTCCTTCTGTCTGCTGGGCTTGGACTCCCAGAGTGCCCCTGGATGTAGATATCGAGGACAGTAGAGTTTATGTCACTGGCTCTGTGACTGACCGAGCAGAGAAGAGCACTGTTTCTCTTCCATCTTTCCAGATCTAGTTAATTTAGACCTGCCTTGGACCTTTTAGACTTTTCAATTGAACAAGAAATATACTTGTATTATATCTGAACTGTTGAATACTTAGGGGACTATATTTTACAGGGGTTTGACTACTTCTAAAATTCTTTTAAAATTCTCTGTTACCTACAGGATACTATTTATGGCCCACAAGGCTCCTCATTATTGTTAACTTTCTTCTTCCTTCAGACTCAACTCCTCCCATCCCCACTGTGCATGCTGTATATTACATGTCTATCCCAACTACACTGTATATTACATGTCTCTCCCAACCATGCTGTATATTATGTCTATCCCAACCACACTGTGTATTACACGTCTATCCCAACCAAGCCGTGTATTACACGTCTATACCAACCATGCCGTGTATTACATGTCTATCCCAACCACGCTGTATATTACATGTCTCTCCCAACCACGCTGTATATTATATGTCTATCCCAACCACACTGTATATTACATGTCTATCCCAACCACGCCGTTTATTATATGTCTATCCCAACCACGCCGTATATTACACGTCTATCCCAACCACGCCGTGTATTACACATCTATCTCAACCACGCTGTATATTACATGTCTCTCCCAACCATGCTGTATATTATATGTCTATCCCAACCACGCTTTATAATACATGTCTATCCCAACCACACTGTATATTATATGACTATCCCAACCACGCTTTATATTACATGTCTATCCCAACCACACTGTATATTACATGTCTATCCCAACCACACTGTATATTACATGTCTATCCCAACCATGCTGTATATTATATGACTATCCCAACCACACTGTATATTATATGTCTATCCCAACCACGCTGTATATTACATGTCTACCCCAACCACGCCGTATATTATACGTCTATCCCAACCACACTGTATATTATATGACTATCCCAACCACGCTTTATATTATATGTCTATCCCAATCACGCTGTATATTACATGTCTATCCCAACCATGCTGTATATTACATGTCTATCCCAACCACACTGTATATTGCATGTCTATCCCAACCATGCTGTATATTATATGTCTATCCCAACCACACTGTATATTATATGACTATCCCAACCACGCCGTATATTATATGACTATCCCAACCACGCCGTGTATTACACGTCTATCCCAACCATGCCGTGTATTACATGTCTATCCCAACCACGCTGTGTATTACATGTCTATCCCAACCACACCGTATATTACATGTCTATCCCAACCACACTGTATATTGCATGTCTATCCCAACCATGCTGTATATTATATGTCTATCCCAACCACACTGTATATTACATGTCTATCCCAACCATGCTGTATATTATATGTCTATACCAACCACACCGTATATTGCATGTCCATGTTTCACTGACATGATGGACTATGTGTCACTTTTGCTTATACCTGAACTGTTCCTGACTCCTCTGTCTGCATTCCCATCGCCATACACAGGTCCAATTCAGATAACTCTTTCTCTGTTATTCTTCACCCTTACTCCACTTTCCAGTTATAGTAACATATGTGTCGTCTACTCCCCTGTAACACTGTATTTCTCTGATATTGTAAGATATCTTCTTACAAAGATATTTTGCTGTTTGTTTACTTGCTTTTATCATCAGGACTAGGCCACATTTTCATTTTAGACTAGCGATTTTTTCTGCATGTTTTAACATGGCCATTTTTGCATTACACAACCTGGAGTAAAATTTTTGAAGATATGCATTGAATGAAGAAACCATGTCAACACTTGCTGGCTTAAAACAACCATTCTTTAAATGTTATTTACAATATCAGAAGCCAGAAGCTTGCAAAGACATTGGCGCAGCTAATCTTTGATCACTGAGGAATCGGCTGGGAAAACAGAGGGCGGCAGTATCCCCTTCCCAGAGAGCTGCTTTATCTGCACCTCTGAACCTCACCGCCTCTTGGCCAGTCTCAGTCTGCCCGCTCCAGCCCCCTACACTCATGTGGCATTTCATCCCTGGAAAGGCCCACAAAGCTTGTGCTTCTGAGTTTGTGGCAGCCTCAGGGTCATTGTGCTGCTTCGTGGCAGCTGATTTCAAGAGGAAATACCCAGAAGTGAGTCCCCCCAAATCTGGGTAGAGTCTATAAGGCTTGATATAATGTATTTTCAGATTCCCAAGATGTCACTTCTTCTGCATTCTATTAGATAAGCAAGTCACAAGACACTCCTGGTTTCAAAGGAAAGGAAATTAGATCCTATCCCTCAGACTTGATGGCCATCTTTAATCTATCACAAATTATAAATGGATACAGTAGGTAGCCACCGCCTGTTTATTGGTGCCCCTCCAAAGTGCCCATGTAGAAATTCCAATCGCTAGGGGGATGGTATTAGGAGATGAAGAATTTGGGAAGTGATTAGGTCCTGAAGGCACAGCCATTGTGATTGGGATTACTGCCTAGGTAAAGGAGACCCCGGAGAGCTACATCATTTGAGGATATAGTGAAAAGGAGACCCCAGAGACCTCATCACGTGAGGATATAGTGAAAAGGAGACCCCAGAGACCCCATCACGTGAGGCTATAGTGAAAAGACTATAGTGAAAAGCTGTCTGTGCACTAGGAAACAGAGTCCTCACGAGATGTGGAATCTGTTGGCGTGTTGATCTTGGACGTCGCAGCTGCTTTTCCAAACTGTGAGAAATAAATCTCAGTTATTTATAAGCCACCCAGTGTGTGGTATCTTGTGATAGCAGCCTGAACCCATGGATAAAAGGTACATTCCAGCTAAGGCATGAGGATTCAGGTAGGGAATATATCAATAACTAAGAATAAAATCTCAAAACAATTCCATTATGAACACTCAAGTGTACAACACTCAAAACATTAAACACTCAAGTGTACAAGGTACCACATTAATTAGGAAAATAATAGTCTATGGGGTTGAGGAGTCAAAATCTGATATATGGGTAAGTGAATTATATAATAGTTCCTTTCCATGTATGGAAGAAATACATCATCTTGCCTAAAATGAATTTAGCAAAAAAAAAAAAACCCAAAACATTTATTTTAACATTAGCTAATTTATATAGGCCTAGGATAGTCTTTATATAGGAATTGTGCACCTGTCAGTCTATATAATGATTATCTTGAGAACACAAGAAAATTGATGTGTGAGAAGTTAAGCGTCCGCTGAAAAGAAGTGATGCTGTCCTTGACACCCATTCCAGGGGGAGGTCACTTCTAGAACAATAAATAAAGTAGGTTTTTAGAACACTGGCAGGTGACATAGAGGACTTCCTCCTTTTTTAATGATTTGAAGCAAATAGATCTCTGCTTATAAGACATTAGGTGCCCCAGAACTATTTCAGGAATAATACTCCAATATTCTTTGCCACATGAAAGCAGTTTGGGAATGAGGTTACCAAAATGAGTGTACTGTTCATCAGCGATGGCATCAGCTGCAAATGTAGGGAATAGAAGCAGAAAAGGTCTCTGAAGCCAGCTAGGTCTGGGCAGCCATGGGTGAGACTCAAAATGGACGTCTGTCATAGTTCAATTGTAGGAAACAGCAGCCAGGGTAGTTATTTCAGAAGAGGATTCAGAACAGGAAGGTGCTAGAAAGACTGTAGGCTGAACATTCAGCTATTAACCCCCACAACACATGCTTAATGGGCTATCCAGCCAGAAGAACAATGCCTTCTGTCACAGCGAGAATGGAGGAGGATGAGGGAGCTCCCTTACCTGGTCAGGCTCAGGTGCACACCAGGTAGCAGTAATCTCACGGTCAAGGGGTTACTCCATACACTTACCTTTCAGCAACCCCCAAACTAGTGAGTGCAGCACGGTCTCGGGAGCACTGCGCACCTCCATGGCCAGATTGCTAGCAACAGTGGAAGAAGCAACCTCACTCTGTCCCCCAAATCTTTTAGGAAGGTATTTCATTAGCGAGCTCTAATTTGCATCCGTAACTCTGGCTATTAGAGAGTCTGTACAAGGTAGTTTTCAGTTTTCCATTTCCATTTCCAAATTTCTTTCTAAAGTGCAATCAGAAAGGCCCTGAGTAGAGGTTAACATGGCTGGTGGTTGCCGCTTCAACTCCTCCACTGCAAGGTGGTCCTGGGCAGCCGGGAGTGACTCTGTGTGTGGAGGAAGGACACTGTCCTCTCGTCGAGGCAGTAATGAGGCCCTCAACATTTATCCTGCAAAAATCTAGCTCTCCACAAAGGGCCAGGCAGCTGTAGAAACAGCAGCCGAATAGTGAGGTTGCAAATCAGGAGAATGGAAGGACTGAGGAAAATTTTCAGGTGCAGCTGGAAAACACATCTGGGATAATTTTCTCAGTCAGGTTGGTACGAGGCTTTTCTTCTAAGAACTTGTTTATATAAGGGAAATACAGTTTGACTTTGTTGTTCTAACTGATGAGGCCAGGCATGTGTGGGTTTGAGAGCAGTTTCAACACTTGGGAAAAAATCCGAAAAACAAACCTGGAACTTAGACATCCCCATTTCTCAAACAACACTTTAGTGGAATCTGTTCTAATTCATCTAGAATCCTGGCCAAAACAGGGCTATACAATGAAAATTCAGAAGTATTTTAAAAATCATTTCCAAATATTAAGGAAATCATGTGCCTTTATTAAAAGGATTATAAACTTTCCTTTTTGTGTTTTTATGAAAATAAATTGTTACATCAAGCCAGTATTGAGACTAAACGGCACAATTTTGCTGACTTATGAAAGCATGCAACATGTAATTTTTAAACGGGGCACACTGGGTTACCTCTTAAGTGTAGCCTTTGGAGTAAATGAAAACAGATGCTGAACCCGCACAGAGATTGATTTCATTGGTGTTGCTGGAATGAATCACAACTACGACCAGAACTTGAGCCCTCCTTGTTGGGATGTATTGTGGGTAGGATTTAAAACAAATTAATAAATAAATCTGCTCTTGAAATAAGAGTGAACGCTACCTATAGCTATGTTATTAGTCTTCCCTTTCAGGAAAAAACTAATACCTAAAAGCTCCCTAATTATCATCAACTGTGTCATTACCCTTGGTATAAATAGAGCCTTAACATGAATAAATCATTCTTTCATATTGACAAAACAGTACATATAAATGAGTCTTATTACCAATGACCTAGGGATTATTTTACAAAAATAAAAGTAATTGCTTAAGATTCTCTATATAACTGAAGTTCAGACTCCAGCCTCGTAACCTCTGCCAGCTTCTAACATTATCCTTCACAAATTCTCCATGCTCTTACTATTGAATTTTATGTGTTTCTCTATTGTGATACTAACCGCTTTGAATTTTCACTTTTGGGGTGATTTCCTGTCTACACCAATTTCTTTTTTTAAAAAATTCTGCTTTGTATCTCTAACATCAAAATTGCAGTTTTTCCATAGTGACTAGGAACTCAATAAATGTGGGTCAAATAAAATATCTATAATTACTTATGCCTTTGACTTATTTTTATATTCAATTCATCCCCTTACATGTCATTTAATAAGAAAACATACTTTAGGTGCTGTGAGAGGCTAAATAGTAACAAATATAGCCAATATCCAGCCCATAAATGTGTTCGTGGAATAAAAAGCAAACATACCCATATGAAATTTATATAAGATATTGACAATGGCATACATTCTTATCAATGTGACCAATTCGGGTATTCAACATAACGTTTAAGACACTTCAAGGAAGGAGAGACAGTATCAGATGTGTGCAGATAAATGATGAAATTCTTCCTGAATGAAGTCACATTAACATTTCTGCTTAACTGGAAATTCCTCAAATTTTACACTGGTAAAATATTTGTCAGGCACCACATGGAGAGGACATCATTTTTGCTTTCACTACTAATGCCAAAAAAAGAAGCAATGGTCTTCAACTTATAAGAGGTAAATTTCTAGAGTTGTTGCAGATAACAGTGGAGAAAACTGGCAATGTTAGGTATCCCTGAAATACTGTTGCAGTGTTTGTTGAGTAAAGCTCTTCCTCATGAATTACATATCACGCATAAGTAACATCTGGAAGCCTACTAAGGTTATTAACAGCACAAACAACTCCTGTTCTGACATCTAAGAAAACAGTAGTCCTTGGTTAAAAGCACATACATGAGAAGCAGGTAATGGGCTACCAAAGATAGGGTTGGACTCAGAATAAAAAAAGCAAAGTCTGGATATTAATAATATGAAAAGTACCACACTAGGTTGTCAGAAATTAATTTCCTTTTATGAATTCAGTACTTTCAATTTGACTTTTAGGTGTTTTACTAAAATTAATATTGTAAATCTGCATAAACTAAACTTTAGTTTATTTTTCACTTTCTCCTTCCTAACGCCTCAAATAACTGGAAAACAGTATTGAGAACAGATGCAACTAACATGTCCAAGTCTACATATTAAATTAAATAATAATGTGGAATTATTTTTTTACTTGTCTACTCGCTTTCACATGGGGTTACTGTCCTTTGTTACTTTGTCATCGTGATCATTCATAAGCAGTATCGATATTACCACCAATCATTGAATTAGGTACAGTATTTGTGAATTTGAATAGAGTAAATTCCTGTTCGATAAATAAAGGAGCATAGCTGAAGAAACACCAGGAAGATACCTAGCTCTCAAAATAGCCACAGAATCTGAAAAATGTAGAAATTTGGGGGTTGTTTATTCCTGCTTTTTGAGAGCAACTTAATTTGTACAAAGAGTAGTTGCCTTATTAGGTGAGGGGGTAGGTAGTGGACCATGTGTGGAAGATGAATATGGACACAATGGTAAGATGCTCAAGAATCACAGAGGTAAAACATCAGATACTTGCTTTGGGGCTCTCAGATTCATTCTCATCCTTCCAGGAATCCCACTAAAATACAAGGGCTAGATGCCAGCAAACTGCACATCCCATGATCCCTGGGCAACTGATTTCCAGCCCAGCTGTGTGAACAGAAAATGCTGATGTGAGTCTGAAAGAGAGGAAGGGAAGAGTGATTTTTTTCTCCTGCTTCTGTAGTTCCTTTAGCAGCAGTCACAGCAGCAATAATGAGCAAATATAGGTTTCTGGGTCAATTTTAAGCACTGGAGTTTCATCCCAGCCAAGGCAGGAGGGCTAGAGCAATCGTCGCAGCTCTGGATGAGGCTGTGCCAACTGCAGACAGTGTCAGAGTCTCAGGCTTCTGTCATGAACGAGTGGACAGGCTAATGGCATTTATGTAGACTGCAGGTGGATGCATATCCCTCAGAGAACTGTGAAAATAAAAAGCATTGAGAAACATACCCGGAACAGTCAACTGAAATTTAAACCTGTAACTCCACAGTGTTTGTTAAAAAGTTTGCTAGTTTTTGTCTTAAATGAATGACACAGTAACATAAAATCAGATGAACATGTATTATCACTGTGGGCATCAGATAAAAATAATCAAGCACTCTTGTGCCCTAATACAGTTGAAAAATGAGTTCAAAAGAATGCTTCAGGAGGTAGAAATAAGTAACGGTTTGCCAGCAAAGTCGCTGCTCACAACAGAAACATGGTGAAACATTTATTTTTCTCTTTTTTCCCCCAAAGAATGAAAAGAAACTTAAGAATGGTCAGGTTGACCACTTTTCTTTCCAAGTGAGCAATGTTGGCTAAGGACAAGGTGGCACCATGACCTTAGCCCTGGACCTGTTTACTTTGTTCCAGCGGATGGAGGAACCACCAGGTTGATATCCACAGGACAGGACCAGAGGAAGACACTGGCACCTTGCTCTCTCCTCCAGGTGGACTTTTGCCTGGTCAATTTCATGCCAGTTTCCAAGGCCTGAAAGCTCACTGGACAACTGGCTGTAACTGACAAGGACCCAAGCCCTAAGAGTCAACATTGAGTTCCTACAAAATAACCCCCTGCCACTATATAAATCCCTGAGCAGAGAACCCAAGACAGATCTGAACAGACTTCAAAGAGGGAGCAGGAGAGCTTGTTCCCCTCCTGGGTTCTCTCTGCAAGGAGGTTTGGTTCTTTGTAGTTGTAATTTTTGTTTGAATAAATCCTGCCTGCTGATCCTGTGGTCTGTGGATTCATTCTTCGAATTGCTGAGACCAAGAACCTGAAATACAGTATCAGAATTATTAAAATTTACAAAACTAGTTGGTGAAAATTCTGGGAAAAGTATTCAGATTTTTTTCCTGTGTAATTGGGCATGTTGCTGGGAGTGGAGTAGTCAGGATGAAAGGATTCCTCACTTGTATAGGTTTCCTCGACTGGACACTCACCTTGAAATCTTCCAAGAGCTTCAGGTCAGTAGAGAGAAAAGTTAATGCCTTAGGAAATCTATGTTTTTTGGCAGTTCAGTATTTTAGAGTCCAGGTGAATTCAGGTCATGCAGAGATCAGACAATTAAGTTAGCCAACTTATCCTAGAAAAAGTGCTACATATCCAATTGCTGAATATAACTCTAGTCACTTTTGAAGCACTCCCCTTGGAAAGCTAGGCCCTAGTATTAGTGCCTAGTACACCCTCCAAAGAAATTTTGGAATGTTTTTCTGGAATGGCCATCAGAGTAGTATGAACTCTGACAATTAAGTTTGAGAGCTCATCCTAGAAAAAATGCTTTGAGGTGTGGACTAAGTATTGCCTTTCATGCATAACTTCACAAGGGGGGTACTTCAAAGATGACCTTAGTGATATTCAGCAATGAGGTATGTAGCACTTTTTTTAGGGTGAGTTCACTAACTTAATTGTCTACCTTCATAGGTATTTGTTGATTATCTTTATTTTATAAATGGCATTAGGTAATTTTACATATATGTTAAGTCTCTTATGCTTAACAAGTGATCTTGCTGTAGTTTTTAGAAACCTATCATGTTGAAATTTAGGAAATTTAAATTCTTTAGGTCAAAAAAGGTCAAATATCAGCTATTTCATGTGACTTAATAAAAAGGAATTGATATTCTCATTAGAATTTTCTGATTTTACCAAACTTTTAAGAATTTTAGAATGCATTGCAAATCACAAAGACATTGTTATATTAATATTGTTTTATATATATATATTTGTAGAGACAGAATCTCACTTTGTCACCCTCGGTAGAGTGCCATGGCGTCACAGCTTACAGCAACCTTCAGCTCTTGGGCTTAGGAGATTCTCTTGCCTCATCCTCCCGAGTAGCTGGGACTACAGGCGCCTGCCACAAAGCCTGGCTAATTTTTATTGCAGTTTGGCCAAGACTGGGTTTGAACCCTCCACCCTTGGTATACAGGACGGCACCCTACTCACTGACCCACAGGCACCGCCCTAATATTTTATATTTTCTCTAAGATATGCAAAGACCTTGTTATGTTCCCTTGGGTGTGCCTTATGCTTATTCTTTTACTCCAGCATCAGGTCACATCAGTGCACGGGCTATAAAAAGCATTTTTGTGTTGGATTATTATCATAGAGAATTCACTATGGTTACGAATGGAAAAAACACCCTAATTAGATTACCATTCGGACATATTCTCTAAAATCCGTTGGTGGACTAAGATGAGGAGGTGGAGTAGGTACAGGCCTGCCCAGCATACCTGGTGGAGTAGTTCCCGAGGTACATACTGGTGCTTAGCAGCTGAGATTGCAGTCAGGGTAATTAGCAAAGCAAACAATTTATAATAACTCCCATGCATCAAGTAAGTATATTCATAAAGTAGAACTGGAAGGAAAATCCTCATTTCCACCAAATTCTTTCTCTTCCCTGCTTTTCATTTTTTTTTTAAATTTTATCTTTGAAAGAATAACTCTTCATCATAGATGATGTTAGACTGAGCAGTCTTGGTAACTGATAATGCTTGAAATGTAGACTGATCACAGACACTTCAAAAGGTTACTTGTCTAGTCAAATGTATCAGTGGAGATCAAGATACAGATAAATGTGTTCATTATAGTTCATTCTAAATGGTGAACATGAATCTGTCTGGTAGATAAATCTGTATTTGGACAGTCCATTAAAAAAGGCATTAACAATTTTAAATGCATCATTGAACATTTTATTACCCTTACCTATGGACTCAAAAACTCAATAAGTAGGTAAGAAAAATATCCAAATTAATATATATTTCTATTTTGCAATGTAAATGTATTGATTTAGTTTTCAATCAATTAATAATTTTTTTAAATGTCAGGGTCAGCAGTACAGAATTAGAATTATGTATCTTCATGTATAAACACTGTATATCTTTAATAATTAAACATGTTTTATGGAATATGGAATATTTCATAAATTATTTCCATGAATTAAACATTTTATGGGTTTTTTTTGTTCTTTTGGTTCACTTTCTGCTGTTATTTGAATATATGTTAGATATAACTTGTAAGTTATAGAGAAAAGAATATGCCTAACATTGATAATAATTTTAATAAATTTAGGCAAATATTTTAAAAATTATAACATTGTATTTTACGAAACCTAGATATAAAGAAAAAAGATAATTATTTTATAAAAATGACCTAGGTTTGTATCCTTTTTATAGTAATCATATCATTTAGGGTCCAGGAATGCAATAGACACCACTTTAACACTTCCAAACATAATAAATTGAATAAAACAAATCGATTATTCAAATGATGGAAAAACTGAGAAGCTAAAGAGAGGGCAGTGATTGAGTCCAGTGATTAGTAAATTGCAATATCTCTAGGACAGAAGGGACAATGGAAGAATATCTATTAAAAAGACAGAAGCTAGACCCTGGTGTAGCTGGAACCACAGCAGAGCTATTAGAGCTTTCTGGGGCATCAGACAGAGGGACTGTCTCCTGGGACATCCACCCATAGAAAGCTACACTTCCTGTTGCAACTCCCTGGTTTCTCCCTGACTGTCTTCTGCCAAAATACCAGCAGTGCTACTGAATTGATAGTCAGGGGAAAAAAGAGCCCAGGAAATGCCTTCTGGTGGTTTTACAAATGTCTGACTAGATCTCCTGACAGAGGGAGAAAAGGACTAATGGCCTAGTTCCATGATGGCATCACATTCCTATAAGACTGCATTCAGCAAATTAGCACAGTTAATTAGAGGAGCTAATACAGGCCCATTCCTGTAAGAGGTGGGACTATTTTTTCTAACTGCAGAATATTAGGGGATACACATGTTTTGTTTAAATACTTGTCAAGAACCAGCACGGTGAAGGGGAGCAAATCAGAGTGGAATTGGTGGGGAATGAGGAAAATACAGCACAAGAGAAGACATTGAAACAAAGGATGGGATCGGGATGTCTGACGGAGCTGATGGCTGCAGCCAGCACCAAAGCACAAAATCAGCTTTGTTTTATAGTTATCTGTACAGGGTTGTCCAGGGGGAAGTAGCATAGACAATATGGGGAAATAGCATAAACAAAAGACATAATTTGGGTCTTACAGTACAATTGGAAAATATGAATGACTTCAGTAAAGACAAATCATCTTGTTAATGGTTTCTACTCAACTTAATTAACATGACAAGAAGTAAGAAGGGCACGATCATAAGGGTCTCAGCATAGTTGAGGAAGAACTACGTGACTTGGAGGTTACTACTCAACTTTGTTAGCAAGAACTATGTGACTTAGTGGTTACTACTCAACTTTGTTAGCATATGACAAGGTGAAGGAAGGGAAAGATTACAAGGGTCTCTGCATAGTTAACTGTACAAAGAAAGAGCTACATGACTTCTGGCAGAGGAAGAAAGGAATATGGCTGTTTGGGGAATGAAGAAGAAGCTGTTGGGGGTTCATTCTCTGAATGTTCCCCAGGCCATAAAGGACCCTGCGATTTCACAGCCTGCTCTCCACGCATACTTTGTTTTTGTACAGATTGAGTCTGTACAGGTTACAAGTGTGCCCTTCACCTGGATACTGTGCCTTGTACCCCATAGGTGTGAATTACCCATCAGCTCCTAACCCCTTCCCCAGCTTGATGTTCTTAGAGATTTACTTCATATATGCACTTAAGCATTGCCTGATTAGTTCCAATTCGTTATTAAATACATGGGTTTGTTTCTCCATTCTTGCAATGTTTCACTTAGAAGAATGTCTTCCCAGTTCCACCCAGGTTGTCATAAAAGATACTAAATCACCATTTTATGGCTGAGAAGTAGTATACACACATACAGAGATGTGGGATTTCCAAACAGATTGCTTATTCAAGACCACAAAGCACTGAAATGATACCTGGTACGTTCTTCCTTTCCTTTCCTTTCCCTCCCCTCCCCTCCCCTCCCTTCCCCCCCCTCCCCCCCTCCTCACCTCTCCTCTCCTTTCCTTTCCTTTCCTTTCCTTTCCTTTCCTTTCCTTTCCTTTCCTTTCCTTTCCTTTCCTTTCCTTTCCTTTCCTTTCCTTTCCTTTCCTTTCCTCACAGTCTTACACTATTGCCCCAGGCTAGAGTGCCATGATGTCATCATACCTCACAGCAACCTCAGACTCCTGGGTTCAAGTGATCCTCCTGTCTCAGACTTCCAAGTAGCTGTGACTACAGATGCCAATCACTACATCTAGTTCATTTTTCTATTTTTAGTAGAGAAGGGGTCTCATTCTTGCTCAGGCTGGTCTCTAATTTCTGAGCTCAAAGGGTCCTCCTACCTCGGACTTCCAGAGTGGTAGGATCATAGGCATGAGACACTGTTGCTGGCCTTTTCCCCCCTAAACCTTGTATATTCTTATTGCCAACAAAACCTTTTGCCTAGGGTGGCTCCTGTGGCTCAGTGGGTAGGGTTCTGGCCCCATATACCGAGGGTGGCAGGTTCGAAACCAGCTGTAGCCAAATTGCAACAAAAAGATAGCCAGTGTTGTGGCAGGTGCCTATAATCCCAGCTACTCAGGAGGCTTAGGCAAGAGAACCACCTAAGCCCAGGAGTCGGAGGTTGCTGTGAGCTGTGACTCTACGGCATTCTACCAAGGGCAATAAAGTGAGACTCTGTCTCAAAAAAATAACCCAAAACCTTGTGCCTAATAGTTCAAAGAACACACCTTAGAATTTGTGTCATTTCATAGTCATATTACCTTTTACCACCAGCACTCCCATAAACATATGTTTACCTACTCCCACCTCCAAAGACACATCCTCCTCTTATTAGCATAATTTAAAGGACCAAAGGACTAGATCTCTTCTCTTTTTTTTTTTGGCCAGGGCTGGGTTTGAACCAGCCACCCTCAGCATATGGGGCTGGCTCCCTACTCCTTGAGCACAAGTACTGCCCCTAGATCTCTTCTTACTTCTGTATCCTCCCCAGTGCTTACCTAGACACAGCCAAATACCAACTTGTAGGTTGAGTATCTTTTTCCACACCTCAATTTACCAAGCTTAGGTTAGGTCAGGAAACATAACCTAGCCCTGTGTTCCAGGTATAAAAGTTAGGAGTAAGATCTATTTTTTGTTTTTTATGTAGCAGCTTGTGTAGCAGCTCTTATAGGAATTCTCTAGTACTATGCTCCCTCATAATATCAAATTGTCTTATCTTGAACAGTCTTGGAATTATGAAATAAAATTTATAGTAGAATTTTATATATTAGGTTAGTTAATAAGAGTGAGATAGTTCTGCCTCTGTGGAGATGGAGTTCCGTCTATGAAGCTGCTCTGGAAGTTTTTGGAGTGGGTTTATTCCCTGTCTTTCTCCCATCATTATGTGGAAGTCTAGAGTCAAATTCCAGCACACATTCTCTGTACAAAAGTCAAGTGATGTCTTGGCTCAAGTGGCTAAGGCACCAGCCCCGTACACCCAAGGTGGTGGGTTCGAATCCCCAGCCCGGACCCGCCAAACAACAATGACGGCTGCAACCAAAAAATGGCTGGGCGTTGTGGCGGGCGCCTGCGGTCCCAGCTACTTGGGAGGCTGAGGCAGGAGACTTGCTTGAGCCCAGGAGTTGGAGGTTGCTGTGAGCTGAAATGCCATGGCACTCTACCCAGGGGGACAGCTTGAGGCTCTGTCTCAAAAAAAAAAGAAAAAAAAAAAGTCAAGTGATGAGAAAAGGAAACTAACAAAAAATCTTATTTTTCCTGAAGTGAAAAGAATGCTACTAATTGTATTACATTAAGAAAATATCAGTGTCTCAAAAGTACTAAATTTAAATAGCTATTTTAATAGATATCCGAGAGAAAATATATTTAATATTAAATTCTATTTAGTTACCTTTTATATCTCACAGCATGAATATGTTCATCACTGACTTTTCAAAAGCGACTGAGGTAATTATCAGGAACAATGATTTCATTTTGATTACTAGAAAAGCATCTTTTAAATTATTAAATCTTCAGGCAAATGTGAAACCTATAATTATACATTTAAAAACAAGGCAGAATTTCACAGCCATTAAAACACCTCTTCCCTGAAGGAAGTAAGCAATGATACTGTTATTCAGGTTATAAAGCAGAGTCAGGACCAGGAGAGCTTAAAGAATCGAACAGTCACAAAAGGATTTTAGCATGTTCAATCAGACTGGGATGAAACGGTTGATCCAGAGTCCCATGTGGCTAATTTACTTGATACACCCTCAATTATTAAAAAGGTAAAACATTCCAAATTATTCATTGAGGTATAAAAACTGAGTCGTTCCAGTTAAATCAATTCTTTCTGAAGTGAGATCAGGAAAGACCAGAAAGCTTCCTAGATATGGATAGTCTAACAATTGTACACCATATTTACTTTCAACACATTTTCATCATTTCCTTCATATGAAGAAAATTATTTTTAAGGGGAGCAAATGATGTGGCGTGCTGGGTACGCCATTTTCTAAAGGAACAGCTTAGCTTTTGAATAGAGAGAAGTATGATATTTCTAATAGAGAAGCATTATGACTTGAACTGACTCTATAGATATTTACAAATTAGAAAGACTGAAATGTGTAACTCATCAAGGAAATCTTTCAATAGATAATGTAATCTGTGTAGAAATTTTACTTTTAATCAGACAATTTCAAATACAGTAATTAAAAATAATTTTCTTTCTTTCTTTTTTTTTTTTTTTTTTTTTTTGAGACAGAGCCTCAAGCTGTCCCCCTGGGTAGAGTGCTGTAGCATCTCAGCTCACAGCAACCTCCCACTCCTGGGCTCAAGCAAGTCTCCTGCCTCAGCCTCCCAAGTAGCTGGGACCGCAGGCACCCACCACAATGCCCGGCTAATTTTTGGTTGCAGCCATCATTGTTGTTTTGGCGGGCCCTGGCTGGATTTGAACCCGCCACCTTAGGTGTATGTGGCTGGTGCCTTAGCCACTTGAGCCACAGGCGCCTAGCCTAAAAATAATTTTTCAATAGCAGAGTTAACAAAGTGGGAAAGTACAGATAAGGCTTATGTATATAAGACACATTAAGCTTCTAAAATTGCATATTGTCTTCCTTATACTATCCATTCTGGTATTATTAAGTTCTAGTTTAATCACTATTTTCCTATTTTTCATGTCCTAGTTTAGTGGTATAATCTAAATCCATGGTCAAAATGGGTATAATTCTACTATATTTTCTTATTATTTTGTTGAAATTTTAGCAGCATAAACAAAAAAAATTTCTCTTCTAACTAATGTAACATATAAAATTCTATTATAAATTTTATTTCATAAGTAGACGTAAACAATTTGACCACAGATTATGTTTTCAACCTTTTATACATATGCCGAGAATCTGATTTTTCTGATTTTACTGGCCCATTCACTTGTGTGTTCTTTTTGGCTTATTGGAAATTATTTTTAAAGAATCAGATAGGATGTAGGGTATGACATTAAAGAAAGTATATTGACAGCTGGTACTGTTGCAGGAAGATGAGCCCCAACGGAGAGAAAGAGCACCCAAACACTGTTTATAAGAAGAAAGGTTTTGTTTACCAACTGGGAGCTTATGGCATAGAAGAATTCCAAATGGCCATGCTCCCCAACTGGGTTGGTCTTCCCTTTTTATCAATAGTCAAAAGTTGCTGTGAAGTGGAACCCTTCTCATTGGCCAGTTTGAACCAAGCAGGAGATGCTATTCCGGCCCCTATATAACTACAGGATTTCACAGAACTTGGAAATTTCCCAGTTTCAGGAAGTTAAGTTCACAAATTCCCAAGAGCTGAGTCACCATGGAGAAGACCCTGCAGGTGTATCCTTGTGGTCTCCTTGAGAAGATCTGTTCTCCTGGACCTCACCCTTCTCCAGTATCCCCTCTCCGTACTAGGAAAGGCGATGGGTTAGTGGCAGATTTGCCTGATGCACAGTTCTGCAAGTAGCTGCTGCTTAAACCTTCCCTGGACTGAAAAAGGAGGAGGTCAAGGCTGACTGGCAACTGAAATAAAAATTCATAAAGTGGTTTTTAATAATATAACTCTATAAAGGAGATGTAAAAAAAATCTGGAAATCACTAAACCATCTGAACTAAAAAAAACTCACATATTTTCAAAATCAAAATATTTGAGTCTTGTTCCTTTCAAGTAGCACTATATTGAGCAAGAGAATGACAGTTTTTATTATACAATGAGAATTGAGGTGTTTGCAATTTGTAAACTGTGAGAGGAAAAGGTCCTTTTAACTACAAAATCTTATTGAATATGTTTCAATTAAGTGTAAGAAAAAATGAAGAAAAGTATTGTTCTCATTTCTTCTCTACAGGATAGTTTGAGTCATGACCTGCAGAAGCAAGTTAGTAGTCAGTAAATGATAGTTTTGCAAGAGCTGGTTTGGAATCTTATTTAAAATGGTATGAATAAAAGTAGAAATTTGGTTGTAGAATCTAAGAATGAAGACTATAAAGAACAGAAAGAAATTGTGACTCATTAAACACACACACAGGAGTGTAACTCAGGCACATTACCCAGACTTAAAAAGATAGCCTGAGAGAGTGGCTACACAGAATATAGTATTTTTGATAATTACATGTCTCGATGCCATTTTGATCTTACATGAAAAGATATGTAAAGTTATAATCTCTAGAACACATAAAGTGAATGCCTGATTCATTTTTTAATTGCTATCAGCTAAGTTATTTATGAATCTATAAGTCTATATCATAGGTTGGCCAAGGGGATATCAATTTATGGGTTCATAAAATTGAAAGCACATGGACTTGAGAGTCAGATACTTTTGTACTTAAATCTTAGCTGCACTGAAGTCTTATTGTATGATATTGGAGAAAATACTTTATCTCTTTATGCCTCCATTACCTTATCTAAACAACAGGGGTAATTTTACCTATTTCAAAAATTATTATAAGAATCAATTAAAATAATATTCAAAAAGGTTCACTATTATTATTACCTGCATTGTATACAATACACAATTATATATATTTTTGTATACACAATAAGAAATTATCTGTGCTTTAGAGAGTATATATAAGGACTCATGAAAAAGAAAGCACTGCAATATTTGCCAAGAACCTAGTTTTTAGTGTGAAAGGATTGGTCTTAAAACTCAGACATGCTAAGGAAGGAGCACTAAACATGGGTATGTTTAGTGCTCAATACTTTTATTCCTCCACACTTTTCTTTATTGGAGTGTGTGCATTTGCTCTGATCTTCCCAGGCTCTTGGTTTGTGCAGGACCAGCAGCTGTGCCTGAGGCAGCCATTGGAAGAACAGGTGGAGGGTGGAGGTTTTGACCTGTTGGTTCTCTGAGCACTTGAAGATATTAAAGTCAACATGTCATAGAATTATGTATGTGTATCCACTTCTCGGAAAAGGGAATTGGGCTAATGAACTAAATTTTGAAGTCATGATCCTATGGTTATAATTATAATCACAATGAGACATAAGTTGTCTGGGAAAAGAGCACAAAGTGGGAAGACACATCAAGGTTCATTCTTGTGAGATCCACTGCTTAAGAGCAAACACAGGAAAATGGACATGCAGAGAAGTCGGGATTGAGAGAGAATAGTAAGAAAAGTTAGAGAAATCAGGAGAGCACAGGGTCATAGAAGACCCCACCTCTCTATAAGGACAGCCGAAACCAAAGCTTCTGTGGCACTGAGGCATCATTGATTTATAATTTGATATAAATACATCCCCTACACAATCCTTGAATTCATTCCCTAGTCCATGGGCTAAATTTCTTCCTTGGAGACTTTTCTACTGATTGGATCAGGTCCTTCCAAATTATTAAGGAGAATTTCCTTAACAATAATGTTAATAAAATCTAGTATTGTAGATGTTAATTGCATCTATAACACGTCCTCAATGAGGTTAGTGTTTGATTGATTTACTAGGTAGAACAGCCTACTGAAGTTAACACAGAAAACTGACCATCACACCTGGAGTCTAGCTAGCCCCCCCAAACTACATATTTGCTTAACTAAACCCATTTCTCATACTTACCAAATAAAAGGTTCAAACTTTTTGTTGTATATCAGGGAGTTAAACGTTTAGTGTACAAAATACACCCTACATTCCACATAGGTGGAGGTCTGTGAAACTTCATTGGGTTGTATACATATGGTTTATATACTTTATTGTAGAAGTGGGCTGTGAGATGGCAGAGCCCTCGCAGCCTGGGGAACATTCAGAGAATGAACCCCCAACTGCCTCTCATCTATCCTGAAATAGCCATTTTCCTTTCTTCAGACTCCCTCTGCCAGGAGTCACTTAACCCTTTCTTTGTTTAGGTAACTATGCAGAGATCCTTGAGATCTCTCCCTTCTTTATGATAACAAGATGAAGTAGTAACCACTAAGTCACATAGTTCTTCCTTTGTTTTGTCAACTATGCTGAGATCCTTGTGATCTTACCCTTCTTACTTCTTATCATAGTTAATGAAGTTGAAACCATTAACAAGATGGTTTGTCTTTGTTAAAGTCATTGACATTTTCCAATTGTACTGAAGACCAAAACTATGTCTTTTGTTTATGCTATTTCTCCATTTTGTCTATGCTACTTTCCCCCTGGCCAACCCTATAGAGATGCTATAAAATAAAGCTGATTTTGTGCTTTGGGGCTGGCTGCAGCCATCAGCTCCATCAGTCCTCCTGATCCCATCCTTTGTTTCCGTGTCTTCTCTTGTGCTGTATTTTCCTCATTCCCCGCCAATTCCACTCTGGTTTGCTCCCCTTTCCTGTGCTGCTTCATGGCACTTTGTGAGCATTATCCTTCAATAAAACATTTTTAAGCCACACCTATAAACTCTCAGAATATTTATTTTATTTTATTTTGAATTAGTTATTCGGGATCCATATATATGGATATTGAAAATTTTAACAAAGCAATTTTTTTTTTCAGGTAGCTCTAAAAATAATTTTCATAGGTTTTAAGTGTTACTATTTTCTACTTATAGATTAAAAATCCACATTAATAATTAGTTTCAAAACACCCGAAATAAACCACCCCTGTTCCTCCCCAGGCCCCCTTAACCTCAATATAAAAGGCAAAACAGCTGTACTCCAAACTGCGTACTGCTTTGTGATGAGTTCACCATATAGTAATTTTTAATAATATAATAGTTTATAATATGTAAACCATAAATTTCTTTTCAATAGTACTGTTATGTTCATTAATGCACAGAAGTAACATAGCCTAATGGTTACGAGGGCAAGATTCTCCATAACTCCTCTGAGATATCATGGTATAGACACTAACGGTATTAAATTCTGTAATGTTATTTCTTGCTATCAGAGATAGTGAAAAACAAAGAATCAGAAGTGAATTCAAGGTTTGCAATACAAAGCCATAGGCACACAAACATCTTGTCATAGGCCTGAGCTGTCAGGTCACTGGCTATGAAATGGATTTACAGGTTTCTTTCTCAGTGTTTATTTTGTTTTCCAAAAATTCTGATCTTCAGCATCAGCAAAAAAATTCACCTTCAGGGTGTGCTATTATTCCAGAATTGTACATAGAGGATATTATAAGCATTTGGCTTCTGGTTACCATCCGTATAACATACCTCACCTTTATGACTCCGTGACACGATTTCAAGTCCCAAGGACTCTGATGCCATAGCAAGTGATTAAGTGGCTACCGGGTAATATCTGCCTATGCACTTTTTTTATAGGTCATTTGACAGAATGGAAAGATATTTTATATAATGAGTGAAAATGCTACCTCAGTCATGAAACCTTCGGCATAAGGTGATGTCATAAATACATTTCTGCCTTCCCTATCCTCCTAGAAAGAACTTCAATAAAATTGTGAGAATTGCAAATGTAGAAGTCCATTATCAATGCCGTGGCCTGCAAAACCTTTGTACTTTGAAGAGGTCAACATTTGTAAGAATCAGTGACAATAAAGATTCTGTGTTGACTTCAGTCAGAGGCATCGAAATGCAAAGCAATAAAACCACTGTCAATGTTTAAGAATAGCCAGATCCTAGGTGGCACCTGTGGCTCAAAGGAATAGGGCACTGGCCCCATATGCTGGAGGTGGTGGGTTCAAACCCAGCCCTGGCCAAAAACCGCAAAAAAAAAAAAAGCCAGATCCTAGTCCATACCTTAGGAAAAAGAATCATGCATCTGAGTTTAGAATACCACATGCTATGAGGTATTTAACCAAATTTCAAGACATGTCTTTTTATGTTGATTATGAAAAATATATTTACAAATACATCTTCTCCAAGATTTATGAGAGATAAATCAAGGCAATAGTTAATAGATTTTCAGGGGAAAGAGCATCGTGATAAACAATGTTTTACTCATCTTCCAGGCTTATGATACAATTGTCATAATTTCTACCATGATCTGAGTTTCTTATAATAATTACATTAATAAAAGAAATTGTTCTAACTCCAAATTTGGCAGGTAGAGAGTTGATACTTTGGCTCATAGTCTGTGTGCCATTTATCACATGGGAGAAGATGTGAGGAGCAGTCGGAAAAGATATGTTAAAAAACAGTAATATACATTGATCTGATAATTTAAGACTTAAAAATCCAAGCTCCGCACTGTAGCACAGTGGTTAAGGCACCAGCCACATACACTGAGGATGGCAGGTTTGACCTCGGCCTGGGCCTGCTAAACAACAATGATGACAACCTCAACAAAAAATGGCCCAGCATTGGTGGAGGGTGCCTATAGTCCCAGCTACTTGGGAGGCCAAGGCAAGAGTATCACTTGAGCACAAGAGTTTGAGGTTGCTGTGAGCTATGACACTATAGGACTCTACCGAGGGTGACAAAGTGAGACTCTGTCTAAAAAGAAAGACTTAAAAATCTACATAGAATTGATATACATAGGAATTTTCGAGATTAATTGTGGTACTTTTAAAACTTGTAAAGGCAGTACTGTCTTTATCTTATGAGATGCTCCTCACAGTACAAGCTTCTACTTTCCTTTTTATTTGAGGGCCTATTACAATAAACAATATAGTAACATGTCTAGTAAAAGAACTCAAATATAATGTCTCTATATTAACTGAAATATAGAGCTTCAGGCACAGCCAAAGCAATCCCTTGTTTTCCTTATGACACACTAAATAAAACTTTGAAGTTGTTCACCAGGAAACACATCAAACTTTGAGATTGTTTCCTACGGTCAAAAAGTCATCATGAAGATCTAGTTTAGGACAAAGGATGGGTGCCACAGAAGGGCAAGCATTCCTAATGATGTGCTCTTCTTTAGAGACCTTCGAATCTGCAATGCCTCACTTTTTAAACTCCTAAAGGTATCAGACTTAAAAATATCTTCCCTGTCAATTTCTCAAGACTATCAGCCTGGCACAAAGTACTCTGGATTCAGAGTTAGATCAGCCTTCTCATCTGAACTCAGCCATAGGCCGATTTAGCATGGCATTGTATAGCAGGTACAATCTAAATACTGTACGGTAGCTATAAAACAAACATTTGCCAAAGTAATGTCCCTTCTTTGTCTAATATGTTAAATTTAACACTTTAATTTGGCCTCTGATGATGTTTAGTACTTTGTTAGTTGTGTGGAGGTGAAAAGAATGACACTACTAAATAAATAAAGAATGATATTGTCTTTCAAAAATTTAAGTTACCAAAGACATACTTGAAATAATTACAGAAAGTTAGGGAAATATTTTAGAATGTTTTTAAATGTTTAGAAGTAGAAGTTACAGAAGTTACTTAGAGGATGATAAAAGATGGGAGAGATAGGGAGAGACAGTCAGAGACCCTCTAGAATTTAAAAGATTGATAGCATAAAATGTTGGTTGGGCTGTGGAGCCACCAGAATTATTTTATGTTACTAGCAGAAGAATAAATGTAGGTGCATTGGAGAACTCTTTGGCTATTCTTTAAAATTATAGCATAGCAATTTCTTGGAATTTTAATTTATTTCATTAATCTATTCACTAAAAAGAAATGAAAATATATGTTCATTCAAGGTCCTATACAAGAATATTCATAATTTTCTTATCTGTAGTAACATAAAACTGGAAACAAATCAAATGTCTAATAATAAGAGAATAAATGAATTATGTAAACTTATATGATTGACTATAATTTAGCAGTAAAAATAGATTAATTATGAATCAAAAAACAGCACGATTAACCTCACAAGAATTTTGTTAATAAAAACAGACTAAAAGTATGTATTGAGCAGTTGGTTACATTTAGATGATTTCCAAGAAGAGGTAAAACCAATTACTTTTGATTAATATTGAGAAGTCATTGCTTAGATGATTGGGAAAATTACCTGGCAGGGGATACAAGGTTACAGGGGTAGATAAAATTTTCATAACTTTTTAAATAGAACATGCAACATCTACATGTATTATATGTAGAAGTAAATTATATTGAAGTAAATTATACTTCAATATAAAATTAAAATGTTATATCTACATTAAAATGTTACATCTACAAGTGTTATATGTAGAAGTAATTATATTGAAGTAAATTATACTTCAATATAAAATTAAAATGCATCAAGTGAACTAATAAAGGAATTTAGAACTGGTGGCTCACCAAAAATTATATGGAAGCAAAACTAGAAATTGATAATTACACATGTTGAAGACAAAATTATATATACATATATACACACAAACATGTATTTATAGTATGTATACATATATAAAAACTACTTTTAAAATATATCCAATTTACATGTGTGAAAGCACAAGGCAGGAATAAGATCAATGATTAGAGAAAAAGATGTTTTTCGCATTAGAAAAGGACTGTATTAGGTTTTAGAAGAGTGTAGAGAATGTAACCGTATGGCAAGGCATAAGTATGTTATTTTAAAAGCACAGAGAAAAAAGTGACTATAAAGAACACACATGAAGAGCTGTGTCGGAGGCCTCGCCACTTTCGTATATATTCTAATACACAGCTGCCTTGATCAGAGCTGGAATGCATGTAGGTAATGCAACTTCAGACGGATTAAGCGAAGTGGACTAGTGGTCCATCTAAGCTTTTCTCAAGAATCAAAGATTTCTCCCAGGTCTAGAACTGCATTAGAAGAAATCTGAGATTTTTTATCTTGATTATACTGCTGCTAATTGAACTTTATCAATGAGAACCTCACAAAACACTTCAAAACAAGTCAGATTGTGAGTAATTTCCTTTTGTGTTTAACTATGAGGCAAAATGTGAGCATTCAGCTTTGACTTTCTTAGTCTAATCAATTATCAATGTAAGCAATTGTGTTTTTCAGGTTGTATGGAACTCAGGCTCAACTCTAGTCCATTCAACCATAATAAGTAAGTGATACCGATAACAGTTAAGGAAAAACATGAGCCTTCTTTGATTTAAATATTGAGCTGCTAACAGACCCTGTGAGAACAGTGATATTGAGCCATTCCCCTTTTAGGTTATTGCAGTTGTGAGACTTTTATTATTCAATGTGCGTAAGCATTAGTTACCGATTTTCTATTTAATATCCCTTGAAACTATTAACAAAAAACGTGAGTTAAACCAACATACATCAACACAAACAAATGGTTTAAAAATAGTGTGTGAATAAATACAGGAGGGGCGCTCTCAGCGTGCAGTAGTTTGTGCCATACTCCGTGATGCTGGTAGTGTGGCCATGATGGTTCCTATCCTCCTGAAAACAGCTTGATCACTACCAACTTCCTTTCTTCTCTCCTCCTTTTCTTTCCATTTCTATTCCTAGTGACCTAATTCAGTCGGGCCTCCCTAGGCTAAGAGGCTAAAATAACATTTTATTTCTCTGAAATTAAGCAACTAAAAACTGTACATAACACCAACATATCAGCATGCGATTTATGTGTGTGTGTCAATAATACGTCTGAATTATTGAAAATGATTAGCACATATCGTTATGGAGGACCTCTAAAGCTGCACCTTTCTTTACTGTGTATATTGTAGGTCAGAGCTCTCAGGACGTTGGCTATAGGTTGTGATAGTTTATATCTCCAGGATATTCTCATTCCGTATCTTCTGAAAATACTAACATTGTCTTTCTAATTTGCCATGAGCCAAACATCACTTGCTCTTTCTGACTTCCTTTTATTACTAATGAAAGCTTACATAAGCCCTCTTGACACAATTATACAAATTCTGCTGATTATGGTGAGTCTGGGACGTGCCCACCCAGAGCTCCTCTGTGCTCCGTCCCATGTACCCGGGAAGCTGCTTTATTTGTGTCCCCATTTTTCAGTTAAGCTTTCACAGCCATCTCACTTTGTTCTTTTCCAAATGTCTGAGTATGACCCAAATGTCAAGTATAATTTCAATGGCTTCAGTCTGGGGATTCTTTATTCCTTTTTTTTTTCTTTTTCCAGCCCCATCATTAGTCATCCTTTTTCTGCAGCTGGAAACAAAATTGTTGCCACTCTGTCTGAGGATAGCCCCATGACTCTCTTCAATATAAACTTAGAAATAATTTCTACACAATAGCCTATAAGTAATGACACTAAGTTTCAATTACGGAATAAAAAGAGACGATAGCTTGATAGCCTTAATTTTTACTGAGACCCTCTGCGACATGAGCGGTCTGCGTTATTGAATATTTTGTATCTTCCCATGTTATTCTTAAGATCTTGGGGAAAAGTTAATCTTGTTAATATAATGACCCATTTTACTTCTGTGACAAAGGAATCCATGTTAGATTAGACTTTCTGTCCTAACAACTACAAAATGGGAACATAACATACAAGAAAACAACTGTTTTCAAATGTAGAATAACAAGTATTCCAGCATCCTGATTCTTGAGAGATGGGAAGGAAGCAAGGGAGCCTTAGGGTCATCCCTGCTTGTGCCTAGAGGCATTTTCAACTCTGATGCAGTGAGGGTAATGTAAGAGCACAAAAATCTCAGTAAGCTGCAATTAAATTAAATCAAATGCCTGTCAAAACAAAACATATCCCTCTACAAAGGAAACAATAAAACCATTACATTCAATATCATAACAATCACAAACCTTAATCTTCAGTTTAAAACAATCCCCAGACATGAGAATAAAGAACCACCTGTGACCAGTAAAGATGAAACATATCAGTAAGGCCAGACACGGTGGCTCATGCTTGTAATCCTAGAATTTGGGAGGTCAAGGCAAGTGGATTGCCTGGACTCATGGGTTTGAGACCAGCCTGAGCCAGACTGAAATCTTGTCTCAAAAAATAGCCAGGCATAGTAGTGGGTACCTGTAGTCCCAGCTACTTAGGAGGCTGAGGCAAGAGAATCACTTGAACCCAAGAGTTCTAGGTTGCTGTGAGCTAAGATATCATAGCCCTCTACCGAGGGTGACAAAGTAAGACTAACTCAAGAAAAGAAAAAAGAAAAATATCAGTAAAAAGAAACAAACACAGAACTGATAGATGTGATATAAGTAGCCAGCAAAGGCTTTAAAACAGTCATTATAAATATGTTCAAGGATCTGAATTTTTTTTTTTTTTTGAGACAGAGCTTCAAGCTGTCACCCTGAGTAGAGTACAGTGGCATCAGAGTTCACAGCAACCTCCAACTCCTGGGCTCAAGCGAGTCTCCTGCCTCAGCCTTCTAAGTAGCTGGGACCACAGGCGCCCACCACAACGCCAGGCCATTTTTTGGTTGCAGCCGTCATTGTTGTTTGGTGGGCCCGGGCTGGATTAGACCCTGCCAACTCAGGTATATGTGGTTGGCACCTTAGCCGCTTGCGCCACAAGTGCCAAGCTGAGGATCTGAATTTTTAAAACGAATCCCATGGGAGAGAAATGGAAAATGGACAGTAAAGGATGAATGGAAGTTCTACAACCCCCCAAATATAGTATCTAAGTTTTTAAAAATTTCTAGATGGGCTTAATAGAAGATTAGATTGTCTAGATGGAAGACCTGGCAAACATGAATACAGCAATAAAAATGATCCAAGCTGAAAAAACAGAAAAAAAATGCTAAGAAAAATCTGAGCAGAGACTCCGGGGTCTGCAGGGAAACAGCAGGCAACATACATGGGACTGAAGTCCTGGAAAGGAAAATGCATGGAGGGGAGGGAAAGAGAATATTTAGAGGAACATTGACCGAAAATGTTCCAAATTTTATGTCAACCATAAACCCACATAGCCAAGAAGTTCAACAAAGTCCAGGTAACAGCAACACAAAGAATCCTACACAAAGGCTAAATATAATAAAATTTCCGGGATCACTGATGAAGAGAAAATCTCAAAATAGCCACAGGGGGAAGAAAATCCACTGCATAGAGAGAAACTGTAAATGAAAATTGTCATCGACTTTGCATCAGAAAAAATGCAAGCCAGGAGAAACTAGAATAGCATACTTACAATTCTTAAAGAAAAATAAAGCTGTTAACCTAAAATTTTATGATAAGTATCCTTCAAAATGAATGTAAAATAATGTGCATTTGTTTTGCTATGATAACCATTTTACTACATATAGGTATCTTATACCTGGATTACACTTTGAATCACATAAAATCCATTAAAATAAAAAATAAATTATAAACCAATTTTAAAAAGTGAAATAAAGATATTTTAAAATAAGGTAAATATGAGACTTCATTTTGAGCAGACTTGCCTTCAAGAAATGTTAAGGGCAGTTCTTCAGACTGAAGGAAAATGACACTAAATAGAACTCATATCTATACTAAAAAAGCACAAAAATGGTAACAATTACCCTGCTTTAAGGTTGGCTATCCCAGGGAAAGTAACAGTAACTAGTGAAATGCAAAGTGAGCTACAGTAGGGTCAGGAAGACACAATAGGATGCATTAAGAACCTGAGAGCAGGGCAGTGCCTGTGGCTCAGTGAGTAGGGTGCCAGCCCCATATACCGAGGATGGTGGGTTCAAACCTGGCCCCCGCCAAACTGCAACAAAAAAATAGCCAGGTGTTGTGGCAGGCACCTATAGTCCCAGCCACTCGGGAGGCTGGGGCAAGAGAATCGCCTAAGCCCAAGAGCTGGAGGTTGCTGTGAGCTGTGATGCTATAGCACTCTACTGAAAGTGGTAAAGTGAGATTCTATCTCTAAAAAAAAAAAGAACCCGAGAGCAGATAGAAACCTGAGAACTCACCTGCAGAGTTAAGATGAGCGCTCACTAAGCTATGTTACAGCCTGAATAAAAAGTAATCTGGAACAAAAACAACAACAAATTGTATATAAGTCTAGTCCACATTATAACCAATTTATATATACGTAAATGTCTTTGTCCCCAAATATGACTTTGAAAGGCACTGACCTGCCTAGTGTAATAAATACAACCATAAAGACAATGTGACCTCTGATGAGATAAGCACCCACAGGTGATGAAGCACTAAAGAGTACTCTAATCTGACTGTACTATATCTATGTAACTGCATATTACTGGGATAAGTATAACTAGATACAATTATGTATCTATAGCAAACCTTTCTTCTCAGGGAAAGTCAACTTTGATGGCTCAGCATTCTTCCTTGAGTGATATTCGAAACCTTACTTCTCTTCCCTTCGTTTGTTCTAGTTTAAAAACAACCTTTGACGGAACCGGTGCAATCAAGTCATACTTTGAAAGAAATTAATTATAAACAAAATTGCTCCAGATAAAAAAATGCCTAGAGAATATTCTTCCCAGGAAAATTGAAATAGGAAAATAGGACATGGCAAATGATGCTATTTTTTTCCCCTCTGTCTATTCTACTCAATACGTGTTTCCATTTCTCCTCTGAGTAATCTGGAACTCTAGAGTTATCAATATAAAAAATATTAATAGGCGGGTTACAGAAGATTAGAAGGAACTAGAGTAGGGAGCATTTTACAATTAATTCCAATCTTAATTTTCTTATACCATATCTCTTGCTCCCTGATGGAAAACCTAGAATTTTAGAATAGGGAGGATTCATCTTTGGCCAGTTAATTTATAATTAAGAAAAAGAGCACCCCCCCCCCGAATGTCAAATATATAAGATATTCCAAATAGGCTTCTGCTTGAAGAAGTTGACAGTAATTAGCTTAAATAACAGATTTAACACTCTCTTTTTTAATCAATAGCACCTTTTAAAAAGGAAATGTATTAATTCAAAGCCCTATATCAAGTTTCCTTCTGAACTAAAATATCAACTTTTGCTCAACAACATTTAATAATCTCCAGTTTTTTCTCCCTGAAGAAAAATGAAGTTTTTTGAAATAACTCATATATTCTTTTTGATTAAAAAGACATGAGAATATTTTACATGTTTCTTAGAAATTCTGAACTGAATTAAGCCTCATATTTTCATAAAATATGAATCTTCCTCCTGTGATATATAGTCTTCTTTAATTTCATACCTCCTCTGTGCCAATTACTAAGCTATTGTTTCCTAGCTTCAAAGCTGACCTCCCCGGTCCATACTGCAGGTTGTAATATGGGGGTTAGGAATCTATCAGTCATATTTCAATTTTTGAGTAAGATTCTACTACAGGGGATTCTACTTGTTACCTCTTTGCTTCCTGTTCCTGTCAGTATCACCTGAGTGTTACTTCTTCTTTAAGCCTCAGCAGTTAATTACAAAACTTTTGCAGACATTTATATTCGACATTTAGAGGGATTCACATGTACCCTTATAGAATAAACCATAGGCGTAATCCCACCAATCACCCTCCCTCCACCCACCCTTCCCCCTCCCCTCCCCTCCCTCTCTCCTTTCCTATAAATTGGGTTATAGTTTTCCTATGAAAGCTATAAATTAGTTTCATAGTAGGGCTGAGTACATTGGATATTTTTTCTTCTATTCTTGAGATATTTTGCTAAGAAGAATATTTTCCAGCTCTGTCCATTTAAACATGAAGGAGGTAAAGTCTCCATCTTTCTTTATGGCTGCATAGTATTCCATGGTGTACATATACCACAATACATGAAGGCTATGTTAACCAGTTGGATGAAAGTACTCCAAATTCTATATAGCAACAGCACTCTGTACCCCATGATAGCATTAATGTACACAGATATGATTTAATAAAAAAAATAAAATAAATAAAACTTTTGCAGGTTTTTTTTCAACATTACGGACCCAGCCTTATTATTTTCTCTTGAGGGGCCTCCACCTATCCTCCATCTGGACAGCATGTCCTCCTCGAAAGTCTGATTCCAGCCTACGAGAACCCTCCTTCAAGATATTAATTTTTCATAATCCTCCTGCCTTTTCCCCTCTCACCTCTAAGGTTTATATCTGCTTTCTCCACTGTCATATTTATTTTTTTTTTTGAGACAGAGCCTCAAGCTGTCCCCCTGGGTAGAGTGCTGTGGCATCACAGCTCACAGCAACCTCCAACTCCTGGGCTCAAGCGAATCTCCTGCCTCTGCCTCCTAAGTAGCTGGGACTATGGGTGCCTGCCACAATGGCTGGCTATTTTTTGGTTGCAGCCGTCATTGTTGTTTGGCGGGTCTGGGCTGGATTTGAACCTGCCACCTTAGGTGTATGTGGCTGCTGCCTTAGCCACTTGAGCCACAGACGCCGAGCCTCTCCACTGTCATTTTCATGATCCTTTATTATTCTCCTTTTTCCCTTTGAATTGTTTCTATTCCAAGGATTACCTTAATAGTAAAAGAAGTTTAGTATATTAAAAAAAATATTTTCTACTCTTAGAATTAATGGTGTGTAATCATTACTGTTTAAATTATACAATGTTTGTAGGACTAGGAAGTGTCAGAAATTGAATATTTTAGTAGAACCATGGCTTCTTGGAAGGAGCACAGGTAAAAGCGGACTTACCACAGCAGTATTTTATATCTCTGGACCTGGTATTTCAATGTTTGAAACTGTGAACATAAATCATACCTCTGCAAAGCAAAAAAGGTGTGAAGAAATTAACTACTCAGCAAGAATAAACAGGTTCTCATTTTCCTCTATTCCAATTCATGGACGGCTAGAACCTTCCCAGCCAGCTCAGTACTTCATCTTCAGGGGTATCCTGGCTCCATAGTTCTTACCTCATCTTTCTCCTATATTTTGAACAAACTTAAATTCTCTAACTTCTAGTCATTCCAATGAATCCAATTCTCTCACTTTAAAATTGAGTCAATCTGCTGGGCATGGTGGCTCACGCCTGTAATCCTGGCACATAGGACACCAAGGCGAGTGGATTACCTGAGCTCAGAGGTTTGAGACCAGCCTGAGCCAGAGGAAGACCCTGTCTCTAAAAATAGCCCAGTGTTGTGGTGGGTGCCTGTAGTCCCAGCTACTTGGGAGGCTGAGCAAGAGAATTGCTTGAGCCCAAGAGCTTGAGATTGCTGTGAGGTATGGTGCCACAGTGCTCTACCGAGGGCAACAGCTCAAGACTCTGTTCCCCCACTGAAAAAAAAATTGAGTCAATCTAAATCCAAGAGGATTTGAAATAATTTGTTTATAGACACACAGTGAATAACATTACTGGAAGTCTATCTGCCTTTAGCAAGTCAGCTTCCAATATAACTCACTTTATATGTATAAGGACAGATGATTACATACATCGTTTTTTAGATAAATATAAGTTTAAATTAAATCTTGCCACAGATGAGATTGATTGACCCAGCTCATCAGAACCAAAAGTGGTCGCAGCTTTCATGGTTAAGTTTGCTTTAGACAGGCTATAAATCAATACCCTTTGCTGTGGTTTGGATGTCTGTCCCCTTGAAAGATTGTGTTGAACTTTAATTGCTGTTCTGGCAGTATTAAGACGCAGGAGCTTTAAGAGGTTATTAGGCCATAGCAGCTGCATCCTTGAGTGGGATGGGTACTATTATAAAAGGGCAAATTCAGCCTCATTGCACGGTCTCTCCCCACCTCTTACCTTCTGATGTGTGTTGTTGACACAGCAAGAAGGCTGGACCCCAGGACCTTGGTCTTGGGCACTCCCCTCCAGAACTATAAGCCAATACATTTCTGTTCATTATAAATTATACAGTCTGAAGGTTCCCCTTGCAACAGCATACCCTAGACTAAGACATCCCTTAACATAGAGTCTACATGAAAGCTTCCCAGAATTGGTATGCTGGATTTGCCCCATGAAGAACTCAGAAGTACTGGCTTTCCACTCCTGAAGTGGTTTCATGGTCCCAAATGATTTATCCATTTCAGTGATCATATTAACAAAACAACCAGCAGGGAGCGGGAGAGGTTAGGATAGGATTGTCTCCTGCTAGGAGAGGATTGTCTTCATTTAAACTCACTTCTCTGAATCTTACAGTTACAGTAATAAATAGCCCATTGTCAAGCACTTAAGCCAGAGCGCTACCCTCTCCTGTAAAAGAAGCTGCATGACGTAATCTTTATTATGGGCACCCATATTTCAGATAAATATGGGAGTTTAGTGCTAGCCATGAGATCCATCTGACTGTTTCCAGCGCATCTGGGAAACATTCACTGAAAGGTGTTCTCTTCAGCCAGCCAAAAGACCCCTTGCTATTCCTTTTTCTTAGGCAAGTGCTGTGGTTTAGAAAATTTCCATTTCTTGGCTCACTAGATTAAAGATTATTAAATAAATGAATTGAGTTCCCACTATGTGTTAAGAGATATGCTAGACAGTGGAGATACAGCCAGGACTAATCCAGTCATGGCCATTGCCTTCATGTACCATACAGGTTAGTGGGGAAACAGGATTTAATTTAACAAAAATTGAACAGCACAGACATCCCCAATGGCAGAGATGTTTTCTTACTAGGATCCTTCTTACCCTACAACAAGAGACAAAGCACTACTTTTCCATATTTGTTTATGTTTTTGAGATTGCTCCAACACTTTAAAATCAAATATTTATATGTAGATTTGGGGCCAAAAAACGTTGCCAGATTTTTAAATTTGATGTTGACAATGCAATTTCAAAGTTCTGTGTGCTCATCACCCCTAATTATTAGAGAAACGCAAATCAAAATCACCCTGAGATATCATTTAATCCCAGCGAGAATGGCCCACATCACAAAATCTCAAAACAGATGCTCGCATGGATGTGAGAGAAGGGAACACTTTTACACTGCTGGTGGGACTGCAAACTAATACTACCTTTTTGGAAGGAAGTCTGGAGAATCTTCAAAGAACTCAAGCCAGACCTCCCATTGGATCCTAAAATCCCATTACTAGGCATCTACCCAGAAGAAAAATAATCATTTTACCATAAAGACACTTGCACTACTGTTTATCACAGCTCAATTTATAATTGCCAAAATGTGGAAACAGCCTAAATGCCCACCAACCCACGAATGGATTAATAAGCTGTTATGTAAGTATACCATGGGATACTATTCAACCATTAAAAAAGATGGAGATTTTACATCTTTTGTATTAACCTGGATGGAGGTGGAACACATTATTCTTAGGTAAAGCATCATAAGAATGGAGAAGCAAGAATCCCATATATTCAACTCTGATATGAGGACAATTGATGACCTAGTACATGGTGGGGGGTGGGGGAAGGGGAGAGCAGAGAGAGGGAAGGAGAGAGGGGTGAGGGTTCGTTGTGTGTAACACACCTTTTGGGGGCATGACACAATTCTAAAAGGGACTTTACCTAACAAATGTAATCAGTGTAACCTGGTTTTGTGTATCCCCAACAATAAAAAATAAAAATCGCTGTGTAATAGTATCTACTTAGATACTGCATGGCATGCTAAGACTAAAACTATTTTACAGGTAAGAAATCACACTCAAAATGGCTAAACTTCCTAGTAGGCAGTATATCAGACAACTGGTGAGTGTAAGTCACCATTTGATTCCGGGTTTGTTAGTTTAAAGATAGCACATTCTATAATTATAATACAAGGTATATTAGTAATAGATAAATGGTGGAAGTTGTTAAAATTTATGGACAAAAATGCAGAAATGATTTTTCTACTTTGCAATCCCGTGAACAATAAAGAGGAAGGAATACACAATGTGAGAGAGAAGCCTAAGGCATCCTGCCTAGTTTGATTCTATTCTAGCAAAAAGTCATTCTTGGTGGAGGGGAAGCGCTCTCAAAGTCTTGTGCATTGACTAGGAAGCTAAGAATGCCTCTAGTCTGCTCAACTTAAGTTTTTATATTAAATTATGTCAAGCTATGAAAGAATTAGTGCAAGGATAACTTAATGCTCTAACTTTAAGGAGAACCCTTACATCTACCTGATAATTTAGTAGAGATACTATAAATATATTGAAATGTCTGGAGTACTAATATTCTTCTAATGTTAATACTATATTTGGGAAAAATTAAAGGTTACCTAGAAGGCACAGTAGGTATATATAATTATATTAAAGAGAAATATCTTTTAAAAGTGAGCACATTATTTTGGAAGAGTGGGCAGTTTTTTTTTTTTTAGGAGATTCTCTCAGTTTATTGAATATTCAATACATTTAAAAATTGGAAAGTAAAAAGAGCTGCAGGACTTTCCTTCTACCTGACACACTAATCCTATGATTTTCCTCATAGTTTTCATGCAGACAGAGAAAGGGAATTTTAAACGTATCAAAGATAAAAACCTTTTCATTTACTTAAAAAAATGATGTAAATCAATCAAGCCAATAGTGACGGATTTTCAGCTATCTCCAGATCGTTCTGTGGGCATTGTAAATGCTACAAAGGTACATACAGATCCCTGCCTTCAGAGATCTTACATTTTAATTAGAGAGTGGGAGAGGCTTCTAGATAACTGGAACAAGGATAGACATAAAGGAGGAATAAGTAGATTACTGGGAAGGAAGGGAGGCTATCTGGTTTTATAAACAAGGCAGGATTTATTAAAAAGTGAACTGATATCTGATGTAAGCATAGTGGATTTAGTGATATTTCAACAAAGCATAAACATGGTGGAAAAGGGAGGGAATCAGTGATGGATAAAGTGCAAGCAAACCAGAGGCAGGAGGATGTGGGCTGTCTGCTCACCCAGGTTCAGCTTAATTAAAGAAGGCTTAACGATTGCAAGTGTCTTCAGAGTCTTCTGTTACTTCTTAATCAGTAATAAAAATATATTTATAAAAATAAATCATCACTCCCACCCTGATAGGAGTAAAGTCGCACATCCACTATGAATTGAATAAGAGGAAAATATTTATTAATTAATTGTTAGTAACTTAAAAATTAAATAGGTTTAAAGATATAAAAGTTGATCATTCCATATCACTGAATCATCCTAGGGTATGATTCAAGTGGTATCATTGGACTCTGTCCCTCGCAAACTTAGTCTTCCTCTCTATCATAGGCTTAATTAGACCATATTCTCTGGCCTACTGACTGCAATAGAAAGACAACATCTACCCTGACCACTAGGAAAAGAGCTTCCACAGAGGTCTCTGATTGGCCAGTTTGCATCACAGACACACCTTTGCTGAGGTAATTCTAATTGGCTAGGGATAGTTCAACATATCTTTGTAAATGATTAAAATTTATAATTTTATTTAGCCCATTTTTATTCCCTTCAGTTCCAGCAATTCTGTAAATAAAACCGGATACTATTATTGTGAGTAGTAGTAGTATATTTATTCTATTTAGGGAAGAATCCGAGGTTCAAAAAGATAATGGATATGGGAATTCTTCTGAGGTTTCCAAACCCTAGCAGTGAGCAGACTTGATCATTTTAAAACTTACATATGAGGACTTCGAAGATGCTAAAGAACTGGCAAATTAGATCAAAAGTTAAAAAGAACATTCCAGAACCATGAAGCAGAAGGAAAAGGAACGATTCAAAACAGAGAAAGTCAGAAAATGCTACACAATGCCTGAAGACTAAAACTAAGGAAAGAGCACCAGATTTTAACCATGTGAGGGAGGGAGGGATATGTCACTGCAATGAGAGTATGTGAGGAAGCCTTGTCATCTTGGATATTGACTTTTGTGTGGCTTAAGAATGATACCATGGAAAGCAATAGGATTATTTCTCAAAAGAATAGCAGGAATGAAGAATAAGACAAGTTTTCTTTTGCTTTCAAAATACAAGGAAGATCAACTTTTATAACCATTGAGCAATGAAAATAAATTTGTCTTAGAATTAATTTAGAAATTAAACAAAATGTATTAAAATAATTCACAAATAAAAGTTTTGTTAGAAAAATATATGTTAATTAAACTGGTTTTGAATGGCTATGTTCAACTCAATGTAAACATTTTTATAAGCTTGTCAAAAATCTGTCTCATTACTTAGTACTTGATTTTCCTCATCTGGTGACAAACCAGTGACTAAAAACAAATTTGAAGGCTCCTATGCTCTAAGTAGCAGGAAGCATGTCTCCACCTATTATAATTTCCTGATTATAACAGAACAAATAGCTGCTAGAAGTTATCAAGGGTAAATTCTTTACCTTTACTAAACTGTCATAAGCTTGGTGATTTCAGCAATTTTAGTCAATAAGCTGTCTTGTCTTGAGTTGCCCATGTGTCAGCTGGGGCATTCTCTTATGATTTCTAGGCGCCAACATTCTATCTAGACCTTTTCCTTTTTTTAAGTCTCTGACAGATTCTGAGCACTCTTAATTAGTTTGAGTCTTTGGAAAGAATAAAAGCACAGTGAAACACATTGATGGCAGATTTAGCTAACTGCCTTTTTTTACCTCCTTAGTTTTGCCTCTGGGCTTGTAATAGAAGTACATTTGATTTCATCGGTGGTTTTTATATATGCATTTTCCTTCCATATCCAATGAGATTGTCCCTCCTGGGAAGCATTTTATTCTGGGATAATTTTGAAAAGTACCACAAGGTCAAAAATATTTACCTCTAAGGAAAGAGGAAATCTATTTTGGACACAACTTTTATATTTTTATGTTATGTCACTTTAGTCTGTGTCACATCATGAATGTATTGCCTGTAAGGAACAACTTATTTGGGGCCAAGTGAAAAGTTAGTGAGTGAGTGGAAAGAGCAACTAATGATGCTCTAGGTCATAAAGTATTTTGAGTTGGGGAAAGACATATTAATCTTCGTTTCAATTCTTTCATTTGTTTAAACAAACAGAAATACAGTGAAGTAAAATTAATAGTTTTATATATGGTAGAAACTCTGCGAGTTGACCACTCAAGGGACTGTAAAAAACTGGTCAACATATGGAAGTGGTCAATACAAGGAATGAGACCTACTGTATTGATACTACTTATACACATGTGGCTCATGTTTGGTCTACAAAAATTAACTAAACTTAAGGAGGTGGTCAATGTAGGGAGGTGGTCAATTATGAAGGTCTCTACTGCAGAGAACATTTCTTTTTTCAATTAAATCTCATGCTGATCATCAGCTATTAATTGTCTAGGAGGTACTTTCCAATAGAGGAAAAGAGAACTCACAGTCCCTTCTATCCTTCGTAGTTTGAAGATCATTGAACTGCACAGATGGCATCTTAGGTAACTTTTGTCTATGAAATCTTTTGGGCAATGTACTAACAATATTGGATTTTAGGCAGGTGTAGAAAGGGAAAACCAAAACACAGTTCGGGTACATATCAATACAATATTGCCAATGCTTTATTTTGTTGACTGAGTAGCAACTTAAATTATTGGCCATACAAAAAAAATTAAGAAGAATTAATTTGGAGAAATATTCTTCAGTCCTTTTTAGAAGTATTAAAAAGTCTTGGCTAGGCTGAGGAAAGAGTCACTTTGAGTAGAGAGGCATCTTTGCAACATGTCTTGACTTAGCACTTAGAGAAAACATGTTTGTATTCTGATGAAAATAGCCATTTCTAAGCTATTCACAGGGATGACTCCATAGTTATGTCAGATAATCAAAGGCTTTTACAATCCACTTCATCTAAAGTATACCTCCATTACTTTGTCTCCTATTACTCTAGATTTTCATTCAAAGAACATACCGTAATGTTTAGAATGAATTTTTAAAATTATGTATTCAATGCCTCATTACCATTCTTTGGTTCACCCAGTGCCAAACATTTAGAAGTGCTCAATAATGTTTTGAGTGAAGGATTTAAGTGAGTGAATAATTACAAGAGGTCCTCTGAAGAGCAAAGAGCTCTAGAAACTGTGAAGGAGGCCCAGATCAGTAGGAAACTGCAGCTACCAGTAGAGAGCAAAGGTTAATACATTCACCTACACTACTAGCTCCCAGTTGATGACCTCATTTTATTCACGCTTTCCCCTGAAGCAGGAATTTTTCCATGTCAACTTATTATAATGGACTTGAGATTTCCTGGCACATAATTAACTTTCACTTCTGCTGAGTCACCCATTTGAAACATTGAAGGGCTAGAGAGAAGGAGCAAGAATTGTAGTACTGAATAAATACCAACAACAAAAGATGAATACAGGTTACTCCTGAGCACCTCTTGTAATTGCAGAAATCAAACATGACTGGAATATTATAAATGTAATACGATTTTTTTCCTTTCTTAAAATATGTCTACATTTTGGGGCACCATTCATGTGTGTGTGTGTTTTAACTTTCATTAGTTAGATTAAGCAATTCCTACCTTATACAGTCTTTTTTCTGTATTCATCAGTACAATTTAGCTTTCATAATCTTTTGCCCATTTTACAAAGGTAAAGGCAGAGAAGATAGAACTCGAAAAAAATATAACTCAGTGAAATGTATTTAAATGTGTTTAGTAGTGACTTTGTTTATTCATAGAATCATTAAAGATTTAATGGACATCCACAAATACTTTTCAATTTTAGTTTACTTTGTGGGGAGGAGTATTTACTATATTGGTGTTAAGGAATTTGGGAAATCCCAAGCAATCAGTACATATCCTTGACAAATGTCAACGACCTACTGAACAATTTCACAATTCAAGTTCATCAAGATACACTGAAATTACCTTCAAGTAATTCTCATTGGAAGAGCAGATGAGTAGATATGAGGGAGAGTTTTGTCTTCACAAATGAATCCCAGGTTAACCAACTGTTTCTTGCTTTGTCTCAAAACCTGGATTTGCTAGTTGCTTTTACAAATTCTGTGCTTCATACTAAGTTTCCACAGCAATTTAGGAAATGTTTATATTGGAAAAATATTCAACAGGGAAAGGAAAGTTTTGAGGACAAAAAAAAAAAAAAATGCATCTAGCAATGTGCCCTGCAGCCTACAGTGTAATTGCTTTAAAAACCAGGGAATGGAAAACAGTTAAAAGTGTTATGCCACCATACATCTTACAGGGATTAAAAGTTATCATTTTTCAGACTTGTGCAGGGCAGTTTGTTTCAGCATGGCACTCTGCCACATGGTGATATATTTGCCTGCAGAGATCACACAGAGGTAGTATAATACTCAGTCCCGCTTTGGATTTTCCCTAAAGGCAGACACAATCACTACAATAATAGTGATAAATTGCTGGCATCCAGTTGAACAGCAAGAGACTCCCCCCAATTTTGCAACAGTTAGAAGCAGTTTTCCTGTGCTCATTTTTTGGTTCTTTCTTTATTTAATTTTTTCTTTTAGTTTTTCAATTATGACTTTCAAAGAAAATACAGGTACCAAGATTTAACTTTGTAAATGCCAAAATATATTTTGTTCCATGACCTTTACAAGTTTTTGCCAAAATAGTCTGCCTTTTAAATCATGGTTCAGTTTAAGCGAAATTTTTTTTCTTATTTTAGGAGAAATTGGACTTCAAATTATACATACTATTTCTTAGTGAGATACAAGATGTTGGATTACTTCAGTTTATTTCAGATCACCAAAAATATTGAGCACCTCTACCTGCCAGATAATGGACTAAGTCCTGGAGAAACTAAATGAACATGATGTATTCCTAGCCATCAAGACATTTCAACTTCAGACAACCTTGCTGTGAGCTCTACAATGATCACATGGGTCCCTTCATCTTCCAATAGCCACACTATGAATGAATTCAGATTTATCAATGCTTTTCTACCCTCTAACGGTCTCATATCTGCAGCAGAGAGACTGTCAAAATCTTGACACCCAAGGACAATTTCTGCGTCTGAATTTGGAGCAAAGTAGAAAAGGGTACAAGAATGACCAGTGTACACATTCCAGTGAGAATAGCATGGATTTCAACAATCCAGTTTTATTATACTAAATATTCATTTCAAAAACCCTGAAGAATCATAAAAAATGAATATATCTAGAATAACAATCATAGCTGACAAATAGATCTTGTTTAAACCTATTTACTCTTTCAGTTACATGATCCTATGAAATAATTTTATGTCTGCTGGCCTTCTTTTTATTTAATAAGTACATAGTGTATATTAGTATGAAAGAAAGAACTCCCCCCAAAAGAGAAGAAATTCTCTCTATATATGATCAAAGGAGATTGGGGAAGCCAGTGAGGTCGGATGTCATTTTCCACATAATGGCCAGTATTAGGCTTTATGACAATTGGGCAGTACGACTTTTGTCCAGCAAGTGCAAAGTGGCTAGAAGAATCAGGAAAAAAAATTGCAAAAAAGTTCTTTTTTCTTTCTCTGAATACTTTTTTAGTTAGCATTATTAGTCTACATTGGGGGTCCAATTTTTACTTTTAGGATGTAAATCTATAATCACTCTTCTAAATAATCTTTGGAAATCTTCATCTAAATTTTCAGCAATTTAAACTCCTTAGGTCAACAAAACGAATTCATTATCTCTCCTTTCTTTTTACAAACTAATCATTTTCCAGTGATTCCAGTTCAAAATTCCACAATCTTCTCCCTTTTCTCCTATAAAATGAATTTCCTTCCTGTCTTCCTTTGCTCTGTTTCTCTTGTCAGTGTTTTCCTTCAGTTTTCATCCTGAACAGAAAATACAACATGATGGAAAGATCCTAGGTTTAAAGACAAATAGATGGGCGGGGCCCATAACTCAGTGGGTAGGGCGCTGGCCACATACACCAAGGCTGGTTCTAACCCTGCCTGGGCCAGCTAAAACAACAATGACAACTACAACAACAAATACAGAAAAATAGCCAGGCCTTGTGGTGGGCGCCTATAGTCCTAGCTACTTTGGGAGGCTGAGGCAAGAGAATTGTTTAAGCCCAAGGGTTTGAGGTTGCTGTGAGCTGTGACACCTCAGCACTCTACCCAGGGTGACAGCTTGAGACTTGAGACTCTGTATCAGAAACAATAAAAATAAATAAATACAAATAGCTCTTATCTGAACCTATTTACTTCTTTCAGTTGCATGATCCTATGAAATATTTTATGTCCATAGGCCTTATTTTAATTATTTTTAATAAATACAAAGTACATATCAGTATGAAACAAAGGACTCCCCTAAATACATGAGCTATCATTTCATTGGTCCATGGATTAATTTATTTATTCTTTCAAAAATATTCATTAAGTGCCTATTGGAAATCAATAGGACACTGGAATTATTCCACCTGACAGTGTGTTGGGTCACTAAGTGAGTTGGGGAGCATTGAAAGCTGCCTAGGTTTTGGTGACATAAATCACAGAATATATGTAAACAGGAAAAATATGTAAGACATTTTCTTAGAGGTAGTGTTTGAAATCAGAGATATAAGTAAATTTTTTTAAAGGTAGGATGTAGTGGGAAAGAATGTTCTAGTATTATCCATAAACTCCCACACTTCATAGAAAAAACTGAATCTGAAAAGTATATGGCAGAGGAATCAGAGGAAACATGGAAACTATTGTGTCATAGAGGTTGAGCTAAGAGAATATTTTAAAAAGGCAATAAATAAACTGCCAATTATTGCTGAGAGATGCAACAAGGGGAAGATGGAAGAAATGGCCGCTGGATTTCGATTCATCGACATGATCACTAACCTTAACGTTATTTTGGAGAAGTTATGGGAATAAAAAACTGGAGTATTTGGCAGATTCTGCTGTGTGTCCCCCAATATCCTTTCTCCTCTTGTTCTACAGAGTAAAAGAACTTAACATTTTTGGCTGTGCACCTAGAAAATTAAGCCGACATTTTCCAATTACCATGAGAGCTAAATGGGATCGTGGTGCTGCTTCACAGTAAGGAAATAGAAATTCTTGGAAATGCTTTCCCTTTTGCCCTTTCCCTTACCCAGTGACTGGATGTGGACACAATAGTGGGACATATTTGCCCAAGCAGATAAAGACACAACTTTCTGAATATGAGTATCAAGGGAGAAGGGACTTGTGTGTTGGCATGTTAGTAAAAGGGTGCTACACACCAGCTTCGATTTTTATTAGAGGAAAGTGATTGACTTTTGTTCAAGCTTTTGTTAATTTTGGATCTCTGTTGTAGCAGCTGGACTTACATCCTTACCAACAAAGAGAGAATAATGGAATGACAGAAAGTTGAGAACATGGAGACAGCCTTTTACCAAACTAGCCACAGTGTGGGCTAAGAAGGGGAATAAAAAGCTACCAAAGTAGCTGGTAGGAAGGGGAAAATGACTACGTGAGGTATGTGTTTCCAATGGTAATGACTTGAGTCTGTAAAAGCCAATGGGAAGAATTCCAGTACAGACAGAGGGTGGATATAAAAAGAGAAAGGGACTTCAATAGTGTAAAATTATTGAATAACAGAGTACATTGGATTCACAGAACATTCTTTTGTAAGAATTTTTTTCTCTCTTGTAATAGGAAGAAAAGAGGACAAGGTATTTACAGATACAGATAATTTTATATGACTTTCTTTTAAGGTTTTGAGCTATTTTTGTGTATCTTTTGAAGATACTCATAAACTCATGAAGCAAGGCCTGAGATTTGAGACTAGAATTTTTTTAGCTTTCAATTTAATATAAGAGTACATACAATTAGGGTACATTGTTTGGGTTTGTTATGTATAACCCAAGTTGTAGCTGAGTCCTTCACCCAGGAGATGTGCCCTATACCCCTATATTGTGCCCGTTAGGTGATAGTTTATCATACTCCCTCCTTTCTTCCACCTCTTCCTTCTTTCTTCCCCCCTTCTCTCCTTCTTGACTGTAGAATTTTTGAGGGTTCATATACAGGGGTCCACATATGCCAATTATTACTAGAAAAAGAGCAATATTGCCAATTTGATTCAACTTGAAATTATTAATCATGAATTTATAATTGAACTTATTTGACTTTATCCAGTAACACTTGAATGCTAAAGTCTAGGCCCAGGAAAATTGGGCAGCTGCACTATTCAGAAAGGAAAGTTTGCCATATTAGTGTGATGAAAAGACAGCAGGGAGGGGAGGGTTATAAATATCAGTATGGGTGGTGCTCAGGTGTTACACAGTACATAGTGTTCAGGGTCAGATGTGGTGATGCTTTTGTACTAGGAGGTGGCAAAGCCTGCTTGCTCCTGGGGTGGTTAAAATGCAGGTATCTAAGATGTTGATCACACGGCCTACAGACACATGAAAACATGCTCATCATCCTTGATCATCAGAGAAATGCAAATCAAAACCACTTTGAGATGTCATCTAACTCCAGTAAGATCAACCCACATCACAAAATCCCATAACCAGAGATGTCGGTGTGGATGCGGAGAAAAGGGAACACTTCTGCACTGCTGGTGGGAATACAGGCTAGTACATTCCTTTTGGAAAGATGTTTGGAGATCATGAGGGATCTAAAAATAAGGTCTATTTTTCTACTATTTTTCTGCTATTCCTCTACTAGGTTTATATCCAGAAGACCCCAAATCACTTTATAACAAAGATATTTGCACCAGAATGTTTATTGCAGCCCAATTCATAATTGCTAAGTCATGGGAAGAAACCTAGATGCCCACTGACCCATGAATGGATTAATAAATTGTGGTATATGTACACCATAGAATATTACGCAGCCTTAAAAAAAGATGGTGACTTTACCTCTTTTATGTTTACATGGATGGAGCTGGAACATATTCTTCTTAGCAAAGTATCTCAAGAATGGAAAAAAAAAGTATCCAATGTACTCAGCCCTACTATGAAACCAATTTATAAGCAACACCCACAGTTCCATATGAATGCGATCCAACTATAACCCAAGTTGAAGGGGACAGAGAAGGGGAAAGGGAAGGGATGAGGGGAGGGGAAGATGATTGGTGGGACCACACCTATGATGCATTTTACTAGGGTACATGTTAAATCTACTAAGTGTAAAATATAAATGTCTTAACACAATAACTAAGAAAATGCGGTGAAGGCTATGTTAACCAGTTTGATGAAAATATTTCAAATTATATATAAAACCAGCACATTGTACCCCATAACTGGATTAATGTACACAGCTATGATTTAATAATAATAATAATAAAAGACAAAGAAAGAAATCTTGAAAGCAGCTAGAGAAAAATCATACCTTATCTGTAGGGGAAAAATGTTTTTTTTTTTGTTTGTTTGTTTTTAATGACAGCCGATTTCTCATCACAAACCACAGAGGCCAAAAGGAAATGGGACAATATTTTTCAAGTGCTAAAAGAAAAGAACTGTCAAACCCTGAATCCTATATCCAGTGAAAATATCCTTCAGGAATGAAGTAGAAATAAAGATATTCTCAGATGACGAAAAGCTAAGAGAATCTGCTGCCTACAAATCTACCATAAGGAAATCAATAAAGGAAATTCTCTAAATAGAATGGAAATGATAAAAGAAGGAACCCTGGAACATTAAAAAAGAAGCAAAATCACAGTAACCAAAAAATATGGGCAAATATTTGCTTTCCTTCTCATACACTTTCTCAACCATGTTTGGCAGTTAAAAAAATTATATTAACACTGACATGATTCTAAATGTAGAGAAAGTACTTTAAATAATTACGTTGTAAATGGGGGTGAATAGAAGGACATAAAAAGAGTGAAGGTTTCTGTATTTCACTTGAACTGGTAAACTAACACCACCAGTCTATGATAAGTTACACATACACAATGTTATGCCTGGAGCAATGCCTAAGAATCTGTGCAAATAGATATACTCAAAAACACTACAGGTAAGTCAAAACAAGTATCTAAAAAACACTTAGGAAACCCACAATAGGAAAAGAAAACTGAAAAACATAAAATTGGACAAACAAAAAAAACACAAAAGTAAAATGGCAGGCTTAAGCCCTAACTTACCAATAACTACCTTAAACATAAATGGTCTAAATACACCAAATTTAAAGACAGATTGGCAGAGTGGATTAAAAAAATCATGACCCAATCATATGTTGTCCACAGAAACTCACTTCATAACTTCATATATTACAATGGAGAGTAGAAAGGGATCCAACTAGAACAGAACCTCTGTAAGCTAACCACACACAGGACTAAAACTAACTGGTCAACATAAGGAACTAGGTCTATTGCACTGATACACGTGGTACTTATTCAATCTATGAAAATGAGGTCAACTTAAGGGAGGTGGTCAACGTATGGAGGTAGTCAACTATGGAGATAGATATAAATCATGTAAAATTTGAACAAAGGTAAGCAGCACTGGCTGTATTATTGTAATATCAATTAAAGAGGACTTCAGAGAAAATAAAATTGCCAGAGCAGAGTGATACTATGTTAAGAAGACACTACAATTCTAAATGTGTTTTCCAACAATAGAACTACAAAATAGGCTTGGTACCCACAACACAGTGGTTATAGTGTCAGCCACATACACAGAGACTGGTGGGTTGAACCCAGCCCGTGCCAGCTAAACAATGACAACTGTAACAAAAAATAGCAGGGTGTTGTACCTATAGTCCCAGCTACTTGGGAGGCTGAGGCAGAGCATTGCTTAAGCCCAAGAGTTTGAGCTTGTGGTGAGCTATGATGCTACAGCACTCTACCAAGGGCAACATAAGTGAGATTCTGTCTCAAGAAAAATAAAAAAAAAAAGAACTACAAAGTATTTTAAGCAAAAACTGACAGAACTGAAAGGAAAACAGATAAATTTATAATTATAGTTATAGACTTTGCCATCCCTCTCTCAATGTGACAAAAACCTCAACACTATCACCATATATAGGATCTAACAGATATTTATAGAACATCTTGCTCAGTATCAAAATACACACTTTTTTCTATTGCCCAAGGAACACACACTAGGTTAGGCCAAACTCTATCCCATAAAACGAACTCCAACAAATATAACAGAATTAATACCATATAAAATGTGTTCTCTGACCACAATGAAATCACATTAAAAATTACTAACTGAGCCAGACATGGTGGTACAAGCCTATAATCCCCGCTATATTAAAGAGGCTAAGGTGGGAAAATGGCTTGAGTCTAGGAATTCAAGGCCAGCCTGGACAACATAGTGAGATCCCATCTCTTAAAAAAATACCATAACTGAGGCTCAGCACCTGTGGCTCAAGTGGCTAAGGCGCCAGCCACATACACCTAAGGTGGCAGGTTCAAATCCAGCCCAGACCCACCAAACAACAACAGCTGCAACCAAAAAATAGTCGGGCATTGTGGTGGGTGCCTGTGGTCCCAGCTACTTGGGAGGCTGAGGCAGGAGACTCACTTGAGCCCAGGAGTTGGAGGTTGCTGTGAGCTGTGAAGCCACGGCACTCTACCCAGGGGGATAGCTTGAGGCTCTGTCTCAAAAAAAAAAAATACCATAACTGAAAGATAACAGGAAAATTGGCAAGCACTGGAACACTCTAAATAATGTACAATCCAAAAAGAAAGTCTCAAGGGAAATCTTACAATGTACCGAGCAAGTGTAAATGAAAATATAGCATTTTAAAACTAAACCAGGGCCAAGACATACATTAGAAAAGAGAAAAAGGCTCGGCACCTATAGCTCAACCGACTAAGGCGCCAGCCACGTACACTTAAGGTGGCGGGTTCGAATCCCCAGCCCAGACCCGCCAAACAACAATGACAGCTGCAACCAAAAAATAGCTGGGCACCTGTGATCCCAGCTACTTGGGAGGCGGAGGCAAGAGACTCGGCTTGAGCCCAGGAGTTTAAGGTTGCTGTGAGCTGTAATGCCACAGCACTCTACCCAGGGGGACAGCTTGAGGCTCTGTCTCAAAAAAAAAAAAAAAAAAAAAAAAAAAGAAAAAGAAAAAAAAAGAGAAAAAATAAACATTCAGTAATCTAAACTACAACCGCATCAATCATGGGAAAAAGACAAAATAAACCCAAAGCAAGAAGAAATACCAAAGAGCAAAAAGAAAAAAAAAAATCAATGAAATTGAAAAACAGAAATTTTTAAAAAAGATGTTTCTTTGAAAACATCAATAAAGCTTGGCGCCTGTGGCTCAAGAGGCTAAGGCGCCAGCCACATACACCTAAGGTGGCAGGTTCGAATCCCCAGCCCAGGCCTGCCAAACAACAATGATGACTGCAACCAAAAAAATGGCCAGGCGTTGTGGTGGGTGCCTGTGGTCCCAGCTACTTGGGAGGCTGAGGCAGGAGACTCACTTGAGCCCAGGAGTTGGAGGTTGCTGTGAGCTGTGATACCATGGCACTCTACTACCCAGGGGGACAGCTTGAGGTTCCGTCTCAAAAAAAAAAAAAGAAAACATCAATAAAACTGGCAAACTTACAGTAAGACTGACAAAAAGACAAAAATTATCACTATCAGGAATGAAACAGTATTACTATAGAACCTCCAGACATCAAAAGGATAAGGGAACACTATGATGAAGCCTACATATACAAATTTAGTAATAACACAGATGAAATGGACCACTTCCTCAAAAAAACACAAATGTCACAACTTATTCATTATAAGAAATAGATAATTTAAATATTCCTACTATAGATATATAGAAAATTAATTTTTGATTTTAAAATAACCAAAAAAGAAATCTCCAGGCCCAAATGTTTTCACTGGAAAATTCTAGCAACCATTTAAAGAAGAATTAATAACAATTCTACGGAATTTCTTCCAGAAGACAGAGAAAATACTTTCAAATTCATTACATAAAGTTGACACTACTCTGCTACCAAAAACAGAGTATAATTATAAACAAACTATACCAAAACTACAAACATCCCTCATTCAATATGGAGGCAACAATTCTTGAGAAAGTATTAACAAACAGAATGAGCAACAAATTAAAGTATGACCTAAGCAGTGTTTATTCAAAGAATACAAGGCTAGATCAATATTCAAAAATCAATCAATGTAATCCATCATATTACTAAAAGACTAAAAAAGAGAAATTACATGATCTTACCAAATGATACAGAATAAACATCTGAGGAATTAAACACCCATTCATGATTTTACATTCTCAGAAAAAAATAGGAATGAAAGGGAATTTCTTCAAATTGATAAAGAGCATCTACAAAATACCTACTGCTAATTTATGCTTAATAGAGAAAGACTAAATACTTTCTAAGATCAGAACAAGGAGGAATGTCTCCTCTCATAACTCTAATTCAACACAGTACTGGAAATTCCAGTAGTTCAGTAAGGTAAGAAAAGACATACATAAAGGAAAGAAATAAATAAACGGATAAAAAGTCATGACATGATTTTCTACATAGAAAAGCCCAGAAATCTGACACTACCCCCCCCCAAACCAAAACCTTCTAGAACTGGAATTGAGTTCAACAATATGGCAGGATTTAAGATAAACATTAAAAAACCCATTGTATAGCCACGCACTGCATAATGTTCCTGTCAACAGTGGATCATGTTCCCTAAAACTCTAATTATCAGATTGTACCTGTACCTTTCTACATTTAGATTCTTAGATGCTCACAACTGCATTCAATAGTCATCAGTAGAGTATAAGTTTACAGCCTAGGAGCAATAAGCTATCCTATATAGACTTGGTGTGTAGTAGGCTATACCATCTAGGTTTGTGAAAACACACCCTATGATGTTTGCACAATGATGAAATCACCTAATAACACATTTCTCAGAACTACCTCTATAGCTAAGCAACAATGACTATACTTCTATACACCTGTAATAACATGGACAGCAAATTTTATAATCAATTTTAAGTAATTGCTGTAAATTTTACATCAATTTTAAATGTTACAGTAACATTTACAATCACTCAAAACAAACACAGAAAGTCTTAGGTATAAACCCAATAAAACCTGTACAGGATAGATATGCCTAAAACTACACAACACTGATAGAAAAGTCAATGAGAATCTAAATAAATGGAGACATATAGCATGTTCACGCTATAGAAGAATAACCGAATGGACTGAAGGACTCAACACAGTAAACATGTCAGTTGTGCCAATCTGAGATACAGATTTAACATAATTCAGATCATACTCCCAGCAATATTTGCTTGCAATAGACAAGATTAAATTTCTTTCTTTCTTTTTTTTTTTTTTTTGAGACAGAGCCTCAAGCTGTCCCCCTGGGTTGAGTGCCGTGGCATCACGCTCACAGCAACCTCCAACTCCTGGGCTCAAGCGAGTCTCTTGCCTCCGCCTCCCAAGTAGCTGAGACCACAGGCGCCTGTCACAACACCTGGCTATTTTTTGTTTGCAGCTCATTGTTGTTTGGTGGGTCCCGCTGGGTATTTGAACCTGCCACCTTAGGTGTACGTGGCTGGCGCCTTAGCCGGTTGAGCTATAGGCGCTGAGCCGACAAGATTAAATTTCATAATGAAAGGCAAAGAATCTGGAAAAGCTAAACTATTTTGAAAAGGAAGACTAAAGTTGAGGATCAATGTATCTTATTTCAAGACTTACAGGGCTACAATTAACTATGTGTTTGATAAATGGAACAGAACAGAGAACCCAGAAATAGACCCATACAGATTATCCAACTGATTTTTAAAAAGGTACAAAAGCAATTCATTGGCGGTAAGACAGTTCATCCAAAAATGCTACTGGAGCAACTAGAACATCTATAGGCAAATAAATAAATAAACCTTAAATTAATCCTCATATATTTTAACTCAATTTCAAATCAAAATGGATCATAGACTTATATGGAAAACATAAAACTTTTAGAATAAAACATAGGAAAACCTATGATTTAAAGCTATTCAGAGAGTTCTCAGATTCAGCAGGATCCATTAAAAGGGAAAACTGATAAATGGACTTCATAAAAATTTAAAGCTTTTGCTATACAAAAGGCCTTGTTAAAAGGATGAAAAGATAGGTTACATACCAGGAAAAAATACATGCAAAAGCCATATATCCAACGAAAGACTAGTCCCTAGAATATATAAAGGACTCCTAAAACTTACCAATAGAAAAGCAAACAATCTAGCTGGAACACAGACATGAAGAGATATTTAACAAAGGAAAAAAAAAATACAAATGGCAAACAGTACATGCAAAGACCTTCAATATCTTTAGCTATCAGATAAATATAAATCAAAACCATGAGATATGAGTCACGAATGGCTGGATTGCACACATATTATTGATGGTTGGAATATAAACCAGTATTCACTACGGAAAACAGTTTTGTAATTTCTTAAAAAAATTAAACATGCAAATGACCCAGGAATTGCACTCTTGGGCATTTATCCTAGAAAAATGAAGACTCACATTCACACAATAACCTGCACATGAAATGTTCATAGCAATTTTATTCATAATAGCCCCAAACTGGAAGAAACCAAGATATCCTCCAGCAGGAGAATGGTTAAACAAACCATGACTCATTCGCACTATAGAATATTACTTATCAATACAAAGGAATAAACTACTAATATCAATCCAGTCAAAAACCTGGATGAATTTCCAAAGAATTAACCTGACTGGACAAAGCCAATCTCAAAATTTCATTTGGTAACAATCTCGAAATAGTGAAATTACAGAAGTGGAGAACAAATCAATGGTTATCAGGAGTGAGTCAGGACAGGAAGAAAGTACGTGTGGCTGCTATCAAAGGAAAATGAGGGGGATCCTTTGGTGACCTTTGGTGATGGAAATGTCCCCTATTATCTTTGTAAAACTGGCAAATAATTGTACATATTTATGATGTACAATGGTATATTATGACACATACACACACTGGAATAATCAAATCAGGCTAATCAACATATCCATCACCTCAAATACCTATTTGTGGTGAGAACATTTAACCATTTCAAAGTATACTTCATTACTAATTAAAGACACCACTCTAGCCAGATATTAATATATTACCAGACCTATTCTTCCTGATTAAATGAAATTTTATCCATTTTATTAAATGAAATCTACCAAAAGTATTTAGTCTTTCGCTTACCCTTTGACCAAGATCTCCCCTTTCCACTCTATCCCTCAACCCTAGCCTTTGCTAATAACTACTTCTGCTCTTACTTTCTAGAGTTTGACCTTTTAAGATTCTATATAGATCATGTGGTATGTGTCCTCTCTGTGCCTCATTTTTCTTTCACATAATGTTCTGTGTCTTGACTGTTCTGTTTATGATACTCAAATTAAAGTTGTAAAAGATGCTATTATTGAGGGAAATTGGGTAAAGGGTACAAGGGCTAGCTATTCTGCATTATTTTTCACAAGTGCATGTGAATCTCAAATATCTCAAAACAAAAAAGTAAAAAGGGAGAGCATCTAAAGTCACAGTCCTGCCTTACTGTAGCACAATTTTGAAGAAAATGAAAAAATGTGGGGGGAAGAAAGGAAAGCATGCAAGCCTTATGCAAGCACCTTTAAAGAAAATTGCCTGAACTGATTTATGAGGCAAAAAACTGGCTATGTATCTTATAACAAACAGACATGACTCTGAAGTGATATAATCTCTTTTCCAAATAATTAAAAAGTACAATGAGAAATCAATGACAGAAGGGTTCAGAGAGAGCAAAAATAATTCAATCACTTTAAGAAGTAACTGGCACAATACTAGAATTAAAGTGTACCTGCAAAAGCTCAGAAAAACAACAGGATTTATTCAAAAAAAGGGTAAAATCAGTGAAAAAAAGACTACTTATAAATAGATGTGTAATACTGTCCAAAAGGATGTCTGAGATAAACAAAAGTCTCTTTTAAACTGTATTTCTAAGGAAGAGAACATAAAAGCCTACATGTAAAAGAATAAAGGATTTTTTTGAAATGGAATCAAAAGATCGTCAAAAATAAAAGTGCCACAAAGACTATGCTACTGCTGCAAGCATTTACATTTAGAGGCTTTTTAAAAATGCATGTTAATTCAGTGTGAAAATTTGTGACTGACAAATACCTTCAAATAAAATGAGTGAAAATTCTTAGTGAATACAAATTATGGTTTGTAAAATATATACTATGAAAATATAAAACTCTGAAATGGAAGGACATACAGCAGTTGCTGCCTCTTCCATTGAGATGGACTAAAAGAACAAAGAAAGCCTCAACGTTCTGTAATATTTTATTTATTTTACATTTAAAAATTAACAGAAAACTGATAAAATATTCATTGTTAATTCTGGTGGTCAGTATATAAATGTATTTTGCTACAGAGTACTTTTCTGTTATTCAGATTTAAAAGTAAAATACAAAGAAAAAGGTCTAGGTTGTGAGATATAACAGAAAAAAAAATCTTCATTTTACTTTTCACTGGCCCTTATTTTAAGAAATATCAGCCAATCCCACCCATGCAAAAAATCTTTCTAAAGAACCATTTACACAGCCAGTATTTGTTGAATATTATTTTATATTTATAAATAAATATTTGTATTTGTACTTTAAATACTGTTATTTCTGAAAAAGGAAATGGATTTGTGGGAATAAAACCCCATTTTTTATAATGGCTTTTTAAAGAAATAAGAATGTAGGCTCGGCGCCAGTGGCTCAAGTGGCTAAGGCGCCAGTCACGTACACCCAAGGTGGCAGGTTCAAATCCAGCCCCGCCCACCAAACAACAATGACGTCTGCAACCAAAAAATAGCCAGGCATTGTGGCGGGTGCCTGTGGTCCCAGCTACTTGGGAGGCTGAGGCAGGAAACTCGCTTGAGCCCAGGAGTGGGAGGTTGCTGTGAGCTGAGATGCCATGGCACTCTACCCAGGGGAACAGCTTGAGGCTCCTATCTCAATAAAAAAAAGAAATAAGAATGCTTTGGCTGGGGTCGGGCTTGAACCCACCACCCGTGGCATATGGGGCCAGTGCCCTACTCCTTGAGCCACAGGCACCACCCTAAGAACACAATTCTTAA